>BQNB010021099.1:28034-42596 GCA_026074375.1 Tanacetum coccineum | reverse complement strand
CAGCACGCACCCAAAACCTTGTTTTGATGCATCATAATAGACCACAAAGTCATCGGGTCCATCGGGGAGTGCTAACACATGAGCATTGCATAGTTTCTCCTTCAGAATTTGGAAAGCTTTATCTTGCTTATCGCCCCACACATAATCTATGTCTTATTCTTTTGAGTCAATAGGGTGAGGGGCTTGGCGATCTTAGAGAAATTCTCAATAAATCTCCGGTAGTAACCCGCCAATCCTAAAAATGAACGGATTTCTGTTGACGATTCAGGAGTCTTCCAGTTCTTGACCGACTCAACCTTGCTAGGATCCACGTGGATACCGTCACGGTTGACCACATGTCCTAGGAACTGGACCTCTTTCAACCAAAATTCGCACTTTGAAAATTTGGCGTATAACTTCTCCTTCTTGAGTAAGTCTAAAATCGTCTTCAGGTGGACTTCATGTTCTTCTTCTGACTTTGAGTAGATTAAGATGTCGTCAATGAACACAATTACGAATTTGTCCAAATACGGCTTGCAGACGCGGTTCATTAAGTCCATAAATATTGCTGGTGCATTTGTCAACCCAAACGGTATGACTGTGAACTCAAAGTGCCCATAACGTGTTCTAAACGCGGTCTTCAGTATATCTTCCTCTCGAACTCTTAACTGATGATATCCTGAACGAAGATCTATCTTGGAGAAACAACACGCACCTTGTAATTGATCAAACAAATCATCAATTCTGAGGAGAGGATAGCGGTTCTTTATATTCAACTTATTTAATTCCCTATAGTCAATACACATTCTCATTGCACCGTCTTTCTTCTTAACAAAAAGCACGGGTGCTCTCCATGAAGAATGACTAGGTCGAATAAAGCCCTTCTCTTAAAGCTCTTTTAGCTGGTTCGACAACTCTAGCATTTTTTATGGAGCTAATCGGTATGGTGATTTAACAACTGGCGACGCGCATGGAATCAGATCTATGTGGAATTCTATCTCACGCACAGGAGGTAAACCTGACAGATCATCTGGAAATACCTCAGGGAAGTCTCGGACAACTCAAATGTTATCAAGCTTCTTTTCATCAGCCTTGATACACGCAAGTGATCCAGGATCCTTTTCCGGCCTCTCGCCTTGTACTTCAAGAATCTCGCCGTTCGGAAGAGGAATACGAACCATCGTTTCATAACAATCTATGACAGCCCAGTGGTATGACAACCAATCCATGCCAATAATGACATCGAAACTTCCTAGTCTGGTCAGGAGTAGGTCAATTTTGAAAATATGGTTATATAAAGCTAAGATACAACCTCGTAAAACAGTGTTGGTACTAACCACCTTTCCATCTGCTAACTTTACTTCATAACTAGTATTTAAAGCGGTTGGGGCAATATCGATAAAAGGTGTAAACGCAGAAGATACAAAGCTCTTCTCAGCACCAGAATCAAAGAGAATACAAACGTAGTGATCATTAAGAAGAAACATACCCGCGACCACATTTGGATTCTGCTACGGATTTTTAAGCACCACGTAAGCTCTCGCACGAGCTCCCTCATTCTGCTGGTTCCCTGCCTTAGAACACTTGTTCTTGTAGTGTCCTTTCTTACCACAACTAAAACACGTCATATTCTGCAGGAAGTCATCACCTGCACTTGGAAGTCTAGCTCTACAATCCTTCTCCATGTGACCCATTCTTTGACATCTTCGGCACTTTGGAGGACATGGTCCATGATGATGTAAATTGCACCGATTGCATTTTGTTAGATTTCTAGCATAAACCTTACCCTCAACTGGGGCTGCAGCATAGGCCCTGATAGTTTCCTGCCTCCTATTTTGTTGTTGGGGATAGTTGATGTTTCGGTTGCGGTTGTTGTTGTTGTTGCTGTTGTTGGGGTTATTGTTGTTGTTGTTGGTGTTTCTTTGGTGATCTTCCCATTTTCTTTTGTTGCTTTCACCAATTCTAGTAGCCTTACCCTGAACTGCTTGCTCAACCAGTTCACGGGCCATGTTGATGGCATCATGCAGAGTTGCAGGCTTAGAAGAAGTGATGTTTCCTTTGATTCTTTCAGGAAACCCACGAGTGTACCTTTCAATCTTCTTCTTTTCAGTGGGCACCAATTCAGGACACATCAAGGCCAACTCATGGAAACGATTGTTGTATGCCTCAATGTCGTCTCCTTTCAGAGTCAAAGTCCAGAGCTCTTGCTCCATCCTTTGGATTTCAGTTGCTGGGCAGTATTCCGTAGTCATCATCGTCTTGAATTCAGTCCATGGAATATGGTTAGCATTGACGAGCCCTAGAGTGTGCACGTTCCCATTCCACCATGTTAACGCACGACCCTCGAAAGTACTAGCAGCAAACATAACCTTATCTTCTTCAGCACACTTGCAAGTTTCAAACACTTGCTCAACCTTTTCTATCCAACGCCTTAACCCAACAACACCCTCCGTTCCATTAAAAGTGTGAGGTTTTCCATTCATAAAAGTCTTGTGCGAACAACCGTGCACATTCATAGTTCCTCCAGCATTCCCAGGGTTTCCTCCTGAACTTCCAGCACTATCTAGATTAGCCCTAGACTTTTCGTATTCTTCAATAGCTTTAGCCACACGCTTTTCCACCAACCTCTTAATAGATTTCTTTTTCAATCTTCTGGGCGGCATGATTCTGTCAATAATACAAGTACAAAATCCGGTAAGAATTTGTAAGAGTACATTGAGTCGAGGTATATGATACTAACCGAGAAAATAAGAATTCTATAATAATCATGAATTAATCAGAATGGTCAATATTTATATAATCGACCGATACGAATGAATAGTAATACGCTAAAAGATAGACATAAGGGATCGAATTTAAACCAAGTATTATATATAAACTATATAATACAATAATGATAATCAGAAGAGTAAGTAAGGATCAGGGAATGCGCGCGCGGATATCAGATCAGCGATGAAGGATTCTGTATTTTGAAAATGAAAGAAAAGAAAATCTGTAAAAATTTTGGTTATAGACTAGGTTTTGAAAATGACCCAGTTCCCTATAACCTTGGCTCTTGATACCAATCTGTAACACCCCCAAATTCTGGTATGCAGCGGAATGGTAACAATGGGGTGCTACGTCAAAGTACAACAATCAAGATATAGGAAACGACCTTAAATGGACGTTTTAAGATAAGATTTCATTCGATGCCATAGCAAAATATCAGAGTTCATACATTAGGTCCCATATGTTTTAAAAGTCATAAACATTTCCACATACGTTTTTAATTAAACAAAAGCTTCATACTACCAAAAGGTGACTTAAGTTTTTATAGATAAAAGTTGCATTGAATTTAAATAAACACAGAATCCATCTTCATTGATATCCATCACGTCTCCCATCCAAGCTTATACTTTAGGACCTGAAATTAAACATGTTAAAAGTCAACACAAAGGTTGAATGAATTCATAGGTTTGTCTGTAAAAGTATGGATCACAAGATTTAAGTAATGGTAGACTATGAAACAAATTCAGTAGTCCAAAACATGTATTATTGCGCTAAGCTCATGACCCCGAAGCCTTAACTGTCTGTCTGACCCAAATAGGTAGGGTGTCTGCCAAAACAGCCTACAGTTCTTTAAATGTTAAATGCACCATGATCAACTTGTGACCATAAATTCCGGTGGGGATTGTTAGTCCCGATAGATCTATCCACAACACTAGCGCTCACTATAATAGCAATTGACGGTTCATGATATTAGGGACTTAGATGGCACTGTGGTAACTTAGGCAATAATAATCAGGCAATAATCTGGATAGCATACAGTTTAAAACACTTGTGTCCGTAGTAAAACAAGCATGTAATTTCACCCCGTAGAGTTTATAAAACAAGTAGATAGAAATGGGGCTATGAACTCACCTCGAGTGAATGGTAATCAACAAGTATTCACAATAGAAAATGCGTCACGCTTACGATCGAATGCAACCTAATCCAATATAGGTCGTATAAGTACTAAACACTTTGATTATTTATAGGTCGTATAGCTCATCATACTATCGTTCGGGCTATCATAATTAAGAGGTCATGTAGTGACGTATGAGGAGCTAGGACACTTTAAATCGTAAATCCAACAACTCGTCGATACGCCACCCCGAAGAGGCCTCATTATGAAACTCCCTAGTAATATAGTACTTTGATTAACTAATACCACATATAATTCTATATAGCTACATCACCATCTAATCGTTTTAGTGAAATCATATTTATAAAGTAAAAACGTTTATAAGTATACTTTAGTAAAACTGGCGTAACTTTCTCGTTTTAAGTCCGTTTCTTTCGTTTCTTACGTCCACGCCTTCGTATTAAGACGAGTTATCAAAATATAACATTTTCAAAATCTGAGTTTTCTGATGAATAGTGATTTTTACTGTTCATAACAGTTATATATTTATTTTTATAGATTTAGTTATCGTAAATCTCGTAAATGTCGTAACTTATTCGTTTTAACTCCGTTTTTAGCGATTCTTTCGAGCACGTCTTCGTATTTAAAAGTTTTATCGATTTATTGATGTTTTAAAAGTATAAGTTTCTGTGGTGAATAGTAACTTTTATAAAAATAGTTTTATAAAAGTATATATTTAACGTAAACTTGAAATCGTCGTATCTTTTTCGTTATAAATCGGTTTTTCGAGTTTCTTATCATTTTGGAATCGTCATGAGGCGTACTATCTTTTTAAAACATGGTAGGGCTGTTACCAAGGTCGAACCAAAACAGCCCCTTTATAATACTTATACATATCCATTTTTATAACTTGTTTTATATACCTTTTAACTTAATAATTTACCACAAGTTTTCCAAGACTTATTATATACTTGTCTTACATATAATAGAGTCCAAGATCCATATTGTGTCCATGAGTTCCAAAGTATCAAGTCCTTAACAAGGCTTAAAAACCTTAAACTTTCTTAAGTAACTTTAAATTACAAGTTTATACATATACATGTTTACACTTAACCAACATGTTACAATACTTATATATCCATTATTTCATGATATTATCAACCTCATAACATATGTAAAAATGTTCAAAACCATGATCACAAGTAGAAATATGTTTTACATGTTTAAAAGTATCCTAAATGGTGATATTGCTAAATAGAACATATAAACACATAAAATGATAACTGTAAAGACATAAAGGGTTTTAGATAACCTTATGGTGATGTAAACCAACACTATTCATCTCAGGAAATAGTGCACAAGTTATAAAGTAGTGTGTAACTTTCTCGTTTCAAGTCCGTTTCTTGCGTTTCTTATGTCCACGTTTTCGTATTAAGACGAGTTATCAATATTTGACATTTTCATATTTTTAGTCCCCTGATGAACAGTACTTTTTACTGTTCATACCAGATGTAAACTTATTTTTATAGTTTTAGTTATCGTAAAACTCGTAAATGTCGTAACTTATTCGTTTTAACTCCGTTTTTAGCGATTCTTTCGAGCACGTCTTCGTATTTAAAAGTTTTATCGATTTATTGATGTTTTAAAAGTATAAGTTTCTGTGGTGAATAGTAACTTTTATAAAAATAGTTTTATAAAAGTATATATTTAACGTAAACTTGAAATCGTCGTATCTTTTTCGTTATAAATTGGTTTTTCGAGTTTCTTATCATTTTGGAATCATCATGAGGCGTACTATCTTTTTAAAACATGGTAGGGCTGTTACCAAGGTCGAACCAAAACAGCCCCTTTATAATACTTATACATATCCATTTTTTATAACTTGTTTTATATACCTTTTTAACTTAATAATTTACCACAAGTTTTCCAAGACTCTCAATATACTATGTCTTATATATTATAAAGTTCATTTGTCCATATTTTGTCCAAGATCATCAAGATCAACAAGTCCACTTATCACATGAAATCATAAGCTTTCTTAAGTACACTTTTAACCATAAACTTATACCAACTTTTTATACTTAACCCATGAGTGTACAAGACTTATATTCCTTTTATAACATCATAATAACATCCATATAACATGTATATAAGTTCATAAAATCATGTTTACAAGAAAAATCCATTTTTACAAGTTAAACATATCCTAATGGTGATTTAACTATATAGAACTCATATATGCATAAAATGATAAATGTAAAGACATAAAGGGTTTTAGATAACCTTATGGTGATGTAATATGATAACCAACACAATCCAAACCCTTGTTTAGATTATAAACCAAAGCTTGCAAGATCTTGAAACCCTAAACCCTAATCTTCCATTTTTCTTGTTTAACACTTGTAAAGGTTTAACCAAACCTTCAAACCATCTTAGTAGGTCTTAGATATGTTGTGTGTATGCTTGTATAAGTGGTAGAAAAATTTGTATGGGTTGTGTGGGAGGAGCTTTTTGAGCCGTGGGCTTCAAGAGGAGAAAAGAGAGAGTGTTTTGCTTTGTTTCACCAAGGAAATGAAGAGTGTGTGTTTATTTCTCTAGTTGCTAGCTTATATACTCTAAGGACTTAGTTAAGATCATGTCTAGGTTCATGAAAGACACCATGAGGGTTTCAAGGAAAGTCTTGGTCAAGGTATGGGCTTTGCTTGCAAAAGTCATAAGGTTTAATTGAAATGTGTTGTACAATGTCAAGTTGTAAGATTTTTAGATATTTTTCTTGTATAAACCCACCTATATCCGGCCATATACATGTATATATGATGATATTTTTCAAATTTTAGGTATTGGGTATAATTGTGGGTATTTGTTGAAGCGTAGAAAAGTTTTGGTGCTTCCGGGTATGCCTAAATGTATTTAATTGCGAAACGTAAACGTTTTACGCAACCAATAAAAATAAAATATAAAAAGTTGATTATTACTTTCGTAAAAATAATATATTGCTTGCTTGACGAAAACTTTAATTCGTTTGGTGTCCGTTTACGTTAATTGTTGATTTTTAGTTTACGCGATTTTACTATATAATAAGAATTAAAAGTAAACGCGTACGAAAAAAAATAATTAGTAAAATAGATGACGTCGTAAATGAACTGAAAATACAGAATGTTACAATCATCTGGGCGATAGAGGAGACCAACTCATCAGAAACAGCAACAACGGCTCCACTCAAACAATCCATGAGGTGTTGGGCACGCAAACCATCCCATCCACAAGACGTGCCACGGGGGAAACTCTTGATTCTGTCCAAAACCATAGTCGAAGATGCAAGGAGGTGATGATGATCAGTGGGTATATGTGGTAAGGAAGGAGCAGGATGGAAATGGTGCTTAGTCTTTAAGTCCTCAAGGGTGGCCTCACCATAAGGAGCAACACAAGATGAGGAAAGAACTCTGATTGCAGCAGTGTAATGTCCATCACAAATCCTCCTCCTACACTGCTTAATATTCCGCTCACCCAAATCAAGGTCATCGTCATCAACATCTAAAAAAGTAGGGGAAAACTCGGCCAAAGTCTCCCTCAAAAGCTGCAAACTACCACCCGACGTCCCCCATGATCGAATGGTATTAATAATACTCTATTCCTGACGTTGACGCTTAATAGCAGACTTGCAATCATGATTACTCCTCGACGGAAAGTCTTAAGGATACAAAGAGGCAAGGCTCACAAACCAATCCAACAAGAGATATCATCAGGCTTGCAAATCACCTTTTCAAGAGCTCCTTTCAAGACACGAGAAAACCCCAAACGACACTTGGGGGAAGGGATTTAACAGTACGCAACCCCTTTGAAAACAGACTATCAAGAAGAACCAAAGTAAAACCACCATGCAACTCGGACACCCCATCATTAACACGGTCATAAGGGGAAACTTGAGGCTTAACAAGGTCATAAAGCAAAAAACGAACAACGCCATCACCACCATCAGGCGGTGACATAAAATCTGAACCGTTGCCATGACGACACTTGGTCCAAAGAGTATGCGTCCTGAAACAAACCCCACATAGCTAAAGACCCATGTGCTTAAGAGTTAACTCGGCTCTCTCAAAAAAACGGCCAAATCGGAAAGAAGAGAGTGTTTTGTGATAACTTGTGCCTCACCACTACAATGTCGATCACGAAGATGTGTGATCAACGAAGTCTTGGTAAGTCCATTCTCGCCACCACCTAGACACCCACTAAGACCAACAAACGGACAATGAAAACGCACAACTGGCATGTCGTGCACTCAATGGCCACAACAGATAATAAAAGAAGCAATAGCAATATAAAGAACACTTACTACAGCAGAACACCAATAGCACCACAAGAACAAAACAACAAGCCCCACCACCCTTAATGTAGCAAAATACTTACTGTAACAAACCCTAACAGAACTTAATGAGCAATGACACCATAGCAATGAACAATGACACCACAAGCAAACCCTCAAAACTAAGCCGAACCCACGGTAGTAGATAAACGAGCCAATCGAAGAGCTTTTCAAACCCATAACAGTAAATGAATGAACTGACAGGAAACCTTTTCGAAACCCTAACTGTTTTTCAAGCGACACCTGCTATGAAGAAGCAGACCCAAACCCACAAACGCGCCCGCCAACGAATGGAGAGAAAACCCAAGAAAGCAAACAACAAACAAGCATAAGAGGGTCTTCAAAGGAACCTTAAGACTGTTCGAGCAAGAGGATATCAAAACCCTAAAATAAACAAAAACCCATTGAGATCCTAGACAAGATGAATGTAGACGGTTGAGAGGGATCCATGATTCAATTATGAGGGATCAAGAACGTGGAGAAGGGAGAAGCGAGGTCATGGAGACCCTGGACCTGCAGATCGCCCACACAGGAAGAGAGAAAACGGTTGATTATTATTATATTTATTATTATTATTTATTTATTTATAATAAATTTTTATTATTGAAATTTTACATATTATTATTATTAGTTTTTATTTTTTATTATAAATCACTTTATAAAGAAACCTTCAAGAGATTTACAACAAATTAGAGGGAAGTCGAGATACTATCTGGGCCCGCACTCCTTTAGCAATAGCAAAACTAAAATTCATGGTAATTATAAGAAATTAATGGGAAGCCAAGGAATTATCTGTGTTCCCACTCATCTAGTTATAACAAAGCTAATCTTATTAAAAATATAAATAGTAGTGCGTACCCCAAATTATTATTATTATTATTATTATTATTATTATTATTATTATTATTATTATTATTATTATTATTATATATATTATTATTATTTTTGTTATTATTGTTATTATTATTAAAATTATTATTATTATTATTATTATTATTATTATAAATCACTTTATTAGAAATTTAAGAGATTTACAAAAAAATAGTGGGAAACCAAGATACTATCTGGGCCCCCACTCTTTTGGCTACAGCAAAACTAATCCTACTAAAGATATGGACAGCAGCACATGCCTAATGTCTTGAGTAATGGAGAACTTCTGGATCCACTTTAGTAAGGTAATCGCATCCTCCTCTAATTCCCCAAAGTAAAAGAATGAAAAGTGGAGAAACCCATATCCAATAGCCGCACACTTAGCCTCATACTTCACACATTTACGTTGTCTTGCATCAATCACTGCATGACCGAGAACAAAATTAGCCATCCCGGTTTGCGTCAAAGGAGAAGACCCAGTCAGATCCACACACACATCAAGCCCTCCATCCCATAAGTAAAGTAACATATCCCCTGGTCTTCAGGGTTTGTCACACCCCCCATCGAGCCTGATATCAACTTCCTTACCAGCTGAAATCCCAGATCGATAGCAGATGTCGACAAGGGTATTGCGCACAACATTATGACGATGTTTTATACCAATAATACCAGCACACGAAACAGCATGATCTTTATAAATATCCCTAGCAAAAACCTCGGAGCAAGCTAAACAAGGCTTCAAAACAGAAAATAAGGGGACACCAAACCGATAAGATAAAACACAACGTTAAGTCTTACCGTTCACAGTCTACCCCAAACCATAAATCGGAACCACCCTAAGCCAGTCAGAAATGTGACACTCCATTTGAGATTTCCACAAAGCCATGTTTCGAGGAGATAAGGAAAAAGTGGATTCTGCGGTATCAATAACCCGCGTGAAATATATATCTGCCAGTTTCTTCATGAGTTTGGGGGCAACGATCTCACTTGGATTACTCAAAAGGTCTGTCTCCTTAGACGTATTAAACACGCACAAAGCATTATCAAATGTAGGCCTAAAAGCTACAATACTAGAAACCCGTAAAAGCTTAGCTTGTAAGCCTGCAGACTGCAACCGTGACGCAAAAAATGCATAATTCAAAACATTACCTGCATAATAAACACCAAGCCCCCAAAATGGAAAAGGCAAGGTGGCAAGCCTCCATTGCTAGTCGCCAAGCTTTTAAGACCAGCGGTAATATTATTATTATTATTATTATTATTATTATTATTATTATTATTATAAACTCAAGATTCAAAAAAAATTAGTAGGAAGCCGATATATTATATGGGCCCCTACTCTTTTAATTATAGCAAAACTAATCACACTAAAGATGTGATCAGCATCACGTGCCCCAATATCTTGAGTCATGGAGAAATTTTGGGTCTGTTTTTTTTTCTTTGTAAAGGGTTCCACTGATAAGATTTTAGTACTCCAAAAAATGATTCAGTACAACGGACGTGGATGAATTTCACATCTCAGCCAGTTACATAGGCAAACTACTTCCATAAGGAAGATACAATTATGACTAGATTAAATGACTTCACATAACATCAGAAATAATCTATTTCTTCTTCCAACCACGGACCTTGATATCCAAATTATCACATACAATCTCTATGTTTTTAGGAATTTCTCGACCTTTATACATATCATCATCATATGGGTCGTATTCATAATCCACTAATGATTCCCTCAATTGTTCCAACAAACTATTAGGACCATATCCAACCCTTATTGGTTTTGATGCTAGATAACTTGCGATTTCATTATCAACTAGTTCAACCACATCCTCGCTACTCGTATTACCCGGATAATCAACATTCTCAAAAGGTTTTCCATCATCATCCACAAGCACAAGTTTACCCTCTAGTATTTGTTTTTCAAAAACATTAATCCTTTTAGCTAGAGGGGTAAAACGTTGCCCTCCTCTTGCGTACCAGAAGTAGTAGCCTTATTACCTGTTACTACTTCAATAATCAGATTATCAATATTTAAAGCTTCAAACGAGTTACTAAGAGAAAAAAACCATTACCTTTATTGCTTGGTGACTCTTTATTGAACCTGATGTCGACGCCTTATTCGTACCAACAGATTGAGTCATCTTTGGAGAGTTACTCGTCCCTTTAGTCGATTGCTTTAGTTTGGGGAGATAAATAGTTTTTGGCTTCACCAAAACCGGTTTGAAGTTTTGTTATGTCCATTATTACCACCCGATTTCTTATTTTTTACTTCAATAAAACCTTAATCATTAGCCTTGGATGTCTGACCCTTACCTTTATCCATTTTTTAATTTGTTGTTTCCAAGATCCGCTTCGACAAGGTAACAAAATCCTTCTCTAATTCCTAAAAAGAGGATAATGAAAAGGGGAGAAAACCAAAAGCAATTGCGGAACATTTAGCCTCGTTCTTGACACGTTTACGTTATGCTGCATCAATCACCACACGACCGGGTTGGAAATTGATCATCCTAGTTTGTGTCAAAGGCGAAGACCTAGTCAGATCCACACACCCACATCAAGACGTCCATCTCATGAGTAAAGTAACATATCCACTAGACATGGGGTTTGTCACTCCCCCATCCAGCCCAAAATCAACTTCTTTGCCAGCAAAAATACTCGAACGATATAAAAATATCGACAAGGGTATTGTGAACAACATTATGACGATGTATAATACAATAATATTAGCATACAATACATCATAAATATCCCCAGCATAAACCCCAGAGCAATCTGAACAAGGCTTGGAAACAAAAAATAAGAAGACATTTAACCAATAACATAACACACAACGATAAGCCTTAGCATTCATCAGAATGTCCCAAACATGAAATCAGAACTGCCCAGAGCTAGTCAGAAGTATGATCCTCCATATGAGATTTCCAGAAAGCCATTTATCGGGGAGATACGAAAAAGGTGCATTTTGTAGCTTTAATAACCCGTTTGAAATATATATTTGTCAGTTTCTTCATGAGTTTGGGGGCAGACTTCTCACTTGGACTACTCAAAAGACCAGTCTCCATTGGCGTATTAAACACACACAAAAGCATCATTAAAAGTTGTCCTAGAAGCTACAATACCCGCATAACAAAAAAGCTTAGTCTACAAGCCAGCATACTGCAATCGTAACATAATAAATACATAATTCAAAACATCACCTTTATAATAAATACCAAGCCCCTTAAATGCAAAGGGTAAGTGTGTGAGCATCCATTGCCAATCGCCAAACCCTAGTCGGAAAACAGTTTCAATAAGCTCTATGGGAAGAACGGAGAGCCAAGTCAAAAGAACGTTGAGCTGACTTACAGACACAGGGAGTGCATGTGTGCATAACAAAGTATAGTTTAGAAATACTCGTACAAGCTATAAGAATCAACAACTTACATTGAGGATCATTAATCTTAGCAAATCAATAAGCCCAATGGTTTTAGTCATTCTCTTCATCACAAGCTCACTACTGAAATCAAAATCCATACTAGCGGGGCCACCTAGTAGTTTAACACAATGCAAGGGATGAGATATATTAGGAGGGAAAACACCTTCAAGGCTCCTTCTAGGGTCCTCCTTAGGCAAAAAAACCTTAATTTTATCAACATTGAGATGCAAACTATAACGAGGACCATCCTTCATAATTAACTCTAAAGCATTCCTCACAACCAAAGTATCTCCAACAATAGTGTCAAACTCTATATACCAAGCCTGCAATCAAAGGCTAAAAGAGTCTATAATCTTACATATCAAGGGATGTAACACTTAGGAAAAAAGTAGAGGGCCAAGAGGATCACATGTTATTTAGTATATGCACGAGATTTAATACATAACATATATAAACATATATATTCAATGAATTTGAACTATGTTATTAGATGTCATACACAAATAATCTTCAGGTCCAGATTTAAAGAAAACATAACGCTTCATGCACATGTATATGTATGGAAAACTAGAAAGAGGTTGAATAGCTTTATTGTTTTAAAATTTAGTTTCAAAACTGATTGTGAATGCAAGTGATGTATCTCAATTATAATATAATACGTATAATACTAAAGTATAAAGAAATTCACTAATAATCATTGAGGATAAAGATTAAAAGCAAAAATCTACACAAAAATATTGTACGTTTAACCGGTAAGTGTTCACCGGGTCGTTTATACCCCAAGAATTGTGAAATTGAGACTCCGTTTTTTACTTGGACAATGATTTAAATTGGTTTCAAACTTTTTGAGTTAATTTTTTATTTCTACAATTAAAAACACATAAAATATTCAAAGGAAAACAATTAAGCACAAAATCGATAATGGGGATTAAAGAAACGCATCAATTAAAACCCTAAATTATCTAAAATTAAACCTAAATGATTTTTTTTCTACTTTTCCTAATCCTAAATACTAACTTATAAGAAAAAGCTAAGGAAATCCTAAAACGAGAGTGCTTGAAGTTAAAAACGAAGAAAACGAGAACGGGGATCAAATCCCGTTCTTTAAAAATTGAATTTCTAAATGTTAACCCTACGAAAGTAAATTTAAATCCTAAACCTAAATTATGATAAAAGAAAATTTTATAAAAAATAATTTTTTTTTGATTATTTTTCTATTTTTTATGATTTTTTAAAGTTTTAAACAAAATTAATTCACGAAAAATATTAAACTTGGAATTTAAAATTTAAGAAAAATCCTAAAAATAGCTGAGAAAGTAAAGTTTGCAGGAAAAATGGAAATTTAAAATTTGCTTAAAAGGATAAGCCAGAAAAAATCGAATAAGCACTCGAAGTGCTTATTCAACTAAGAGCTTAAAAAGATGATAAAAAAAATAAAAGATGCACCATTGGACGTAAAAATCCTAACGGCACAGTGGCGTTGAGTGTGTGGTGTTGAGGCTTTAAAAGGGTTAAAACTAGGTTGAGGTTAGGGGTTCGAGCCTTGCTCACCCTTGACTTCCTTGGTTTCCCCTTTTTTTTGCAAAAATTTTAAAAAACAAAGTTATAAAACAGCTAAAAACTTAAAACTTTTGTGAAAACAACTTTTTTTAAAATCACTATATAAGCTGAAAACAGCTTATTAATATGACAGAAAATTATTAACTCTTTTTAAGCATTTTCTCAAAGCTCAAATGCACTAATAAGCTAAAATAAGCTCTAACAGAATCAAATAAGCTATGACTAACATAAAATTATCCTAATAAGCAACTTGAAACTAAATTTAAGCAAAAATGATAAGCTATAAGCTATAAATCCTAAAAAATACTTAAGCTGTAAAAACAGTTTACAAAATAGACAAATCACCAACTTTGAGCTTATTTTTAAGCTCACAAATAGATCCTTATGTCTAAACCACTTATGCTATTAGAAAGCTTGACTAAAACACTATCTAAAACAGCAACCAAAAATTATTTTGAAAATCAAATAAGCAAAGAAAAAGCTAGATTA
>BQNB010021099.1:0-23582 GCA_026074375.1 Tanacetum coccineum | reverse complement strand
TGACCAAGAAATGAAGTTAAGGAGCTTGTAAGCTGCTTAGGCATGAAGGAGGTGCATCATCAAGGTGCTTGTTTGCAAAGTTAAGTTTTAAAATGGGTCTAAATAAGCAAAAATGGTGTACGGGTTTAATAAAGTTGTAAATTAAGTATCTACAACTTGTTTGAGTAATGGTTTAGGTTTAGTGTTAGGATTATAGTTTAGTGTTTAGGATTAGTGGTTAGGGCTTAGGATTAAGTTTTAGGGCTTAGTTTTTAGGTTAAAGTGAAATTAGGGTTTAGGGTTTTTAAAACATGAATTAGGGCTTAGGATTAGAGTAATTAGAGTTTATATGTTGTACATTGAGTGTAGTACATTGTACTAAAGAGGTGGTACGAAATCTAGAATGGAAATGGTGGTAAAACGGCTATTTTGAATGTCATGCTTAATGACTTGTACATTGTGCTTTTAAGGACTTGTACATTGACTTGGAGGGAGTTTATATTTCAAATGAGATGTTATATTACTTGTACATATGCTTTAGTAGCTTGTACATTCACTTTAGATGTTAACTTTTCATGGAATTAGGGTTTAGAGGTATACGATAACGGTTTAAGGCCTGTCTTGATATAACGTTGCAAATGGTACATTATATGAGTAATGTACTTTGTAAAAATGATATTAAGATATTGACTTGACATATTAGGATGTTTATATGATATAAACATTGATATAGATGGCATAGGTAGGTTGCGTGAGCTCGTTAACTTTAGTTATGCAAGTAATGTAATAAAGCGAAAAATTTCCCTGTAAAAAGGTGGTTTATCATATAATAGATGGATAGTACATTGCATCTAATTTAATAGATAGATAATTACATTGATGAAAATTATGGGTTGTTATATACTCAAACTTGGATCGTGTGTTGAATCCTCATAGAATGGGTTGACTACAGAGGCAGAGTTATGTCCATGGGTACGTGTGTTCCCATGTTTATCCTGCTCCTTTTATTACGATGTCCTCTTGTTAACTTTTTATGTTTTTCCTAGATATCAAGAGAAACACTAGACAATCCCTTAGCACCCTTTTACCTTTTTAGCCCACTATTGCACATATAAACTATATGTTGTATAAGGTTTAAAAGGACCATCGACTAGTAGGTTCAGAATTTATGGGTCCTGTAATAAAACTATTGCAAGAGCATATTTTTTATGGTAATTATGTGACTATGATTTTATAAGGCTTATAAATTCAAATTATGTGACTCTGATTTCTTAAAATCAAGTTTCAAAAATAGCCAACAAGTCTTATATAATGATTCTTATAAAATATCGAGTTGCTGTTATGCCTATTTTTATGCTTGGGAAATACTTTTGACCATGAAAATATGTTCAAACTAATAGCCAAATGATTTCCTAATGGCTCATGAGTTGATGTTAACTTAGAATATCTTTCACTAACTGCAATTCAGCTCATACAGAAGTGTTTTGTCTTTTTCTTGCAATAATGAAGGTTGATGCAGAGAAGATTCATGCTTCAGATAACAGAAATTATATATATGACTCCAAAAGAATCTCTTTATATTTTATGTCAACTTGATCTTATTATAGAGCATTACCTCCTATAGTTTTTGGTCATAATATCTTTGAGAATCAATTAAATAAGATTCAAATTAAATAGATTATAGTATCGTACCTTATAGTTTTATTCGAGTGGATATCAGAGACCTTATTTACCTTTGATTTGTAGATGTCTACGCACTTAACTAAGAAGGTTAGTAACAGGTTATTACTGATACACAAGGGAGAATACGCGACTAGTATTTTGTTCGGGTCTCACGGATGGCGCCAATTGATGAAGCGCAGAATCACAGGTCGGAGTTTATGGGCCTAAATTGTTAACTTAGGCACCATGGATTCGGACCGGATACTTTGACATCATTTAGAAGGGTTTAAGTATTGCTTGAACGGGGTCGTGATTCGGTATAATATCACACTAGAAGCTGTATTCACTTTTTTTTTGGGAAATAGTTTTTCGGGTGGAGATTCCCTGCTGGTAACTCGCATTTATGTATGCGGTTTTACGCCACAATGTCCTGTTGGAGCCGAATAGCCATCGTTATGAGGATTTAGAATGGTTATTAGATACTCGCCTTATGCTTATGCTTATGCTTATAAGGGCTTCGTAGCACAAGGGAGAAGTTATATGAATGAGTTATAGAGGAGTGAGGGATGAGAGATGCCGTTTGCTCTTTCCCTTCGTTCTATTTATAGGCAAAGGGAGACGTATCTTTAGATATCTTCAAGGATGCGATTGGATTTGATACGATTTTGATGATCTTTTGCTATATATGATGAGATTTGATAAGATCTCCAAAATATTCTTTTCCATGCAAGTTGCCATGACCTCATACAATATTTGTGAAGATTTCCGATTATGTATATTTCATAAAAGTTCACTAAATAGTAATCTAAATTGTAAGTATTCAAGATGACATGGATACACCATTAGTGAGTCTAACCGTCGCACAAACACTCCAAATTTATCGCAATCAAAGCTTTGCACTTGGTGGTTTCTTTATCTGGAACCTACACGAGAAAATAAGAAGGAAAGTTAAAAGAACTTCTACGAGCCACATTTTAGACTTTGACGGTTAATGCAACTCATAAACAGAAGTTAAAATGGAACTTTCTGTTCCATTGACCCCATTAAGAAGATTAAACTAACCTAGTGTTCTTTTTGTTCATTGACATATTTGTTCCGTTCATCTAAGCCTTTTCTCTTCTCGGATGGTTCTTTAGAGATTTCACCTGTTAGATATAGTATTCACTTTAGTCAATAGGTTAGGGGGTTTAGTGTAAATTTAGCTCTAATTATAGTCATATTAAGGTTATTGGGTTTCTCTACGGCCCAAGCCCATCCTCCCCCTCATCTCTATAAAAGGAGGTGAAGGGGGAAGGGTTTCACATTAATTCTTCCAACCTGTTTGTTCTCTCCCTCATCTCTATAAAAGGAGGTGAGGGGGAGGGTTTTGTACTTTATTCTTTTCCTTAATCAATAAACGTTTGGTTAGGGTTATATTCTTGTGCATCTTTTTCTTTTCTTTCATACATAATCTGTTGGGGTGTGTTCGTCTTCAAGATCGGATTTATTCCGCACTAGTAACCAGGTTGTAGGGTGATCGAATTCTACAAGTGGTATCAGGGAGCAGGTTTCGCGGGTTCTCTGGTTAACTAGGATCGATCAAGAGAGGTCTTTTGTTGTGTATTTTTTTCTTGGAAGGAAACAGGATTGTTCTATTTTTTGGGCTTACCAGGTTCTCGACAACAAAGTTCATTTGGTGTGAAGTTTTGACGGTCAGGATCTGCAGAGGGGTATCGAAGTATAGGTTCTTGAGTTCTTCGATTGTCCGGGTTCGCGACAAGGTGTAGAAGACTTAAGGGAGTTATTGCACAAGGTACTTTGTTTGATTCGGTGTTGTGAGGTTTATATCACAAGGTTATCAGAATAAACAAAGGGTGAGGAGAATAAGTCCAAGACTTGTCGAGGTTGCAAGGTTTCTTAGGTTACAAGAAATTGTTTTGCAAAAATAAAAGTACGACAAGGGTTACTTCAAAAAGCGTAGGTTACTTTCTTGATTCAAGGGTTGTCGATTTGTTGGACGGTTTTATGCCACGGTTCAATCGATATTTGAGTAAGAAATGTCTTTTTTTGAAGGGTTTCTTGGTTTGATCAATTTCTAAGAAGGTTTATTCTTAGGGTTATATCGATAAAGCAAGGGTTTTACAAACGGGTTACTTTGCTAGATCGTGTCTTGTGTAGGTAAATTCACAAAAGGTTAAACGGTTAGCAAAGGGTTAAAAGAATGATGACGGGGACCAAGTCTGACATCAAGAAATTCGATGGGAAGAATGACTTCGCGTTATGGCAGGTAAGGATGAAGGCTTTGCTGGAACAGCAAGGATTAACTGCTTGGTAAAGGAGCAGAAAAAGGAATATCAGATGCTGGTGGAGATCAAGTACGGGTTATGTTCTTGATTCTTTTGTTAGATCTGAAGTGTATACACATAATATACGAAGAGTTGGGTCGCAAATCATTTGGGTGTTTTGTTGCAGTGATACAACAAGCAGATTTGGGTTGGTTAAGGAGTACGAACGTGACATCTCTTGGCAAAGGTACTGTTGTTTTCTGATTCCAGTCTGTCTGTCCAAGGTTTTTTAGGATAAGCATGGTATTTCAAAGTTCAAAACTTCAAATATTTCAAGTGATCCGATTTTTTCATTATTTATTCCGATTTTTTTTGATTTTTTTTCGATTTTGACCGATTAATCTGATTTTTGACCGATTTTTAACCGATTTTTTACCAGACCGATTTTTTAGGCCGATTAGTAAAAATCAAGGCGTTTAATGACCGATTCCGCCTAGGCGGCCAATTAATCGGCCGCCTAGGCCGATTTTTGCAACACTGGTGAATACAAGAAAACTTTCATTGGTTCTGGTGTATGTACGGGTTCAATGCAGGTGTTGCAAAGAGATGAGTTTGAGGTGGAACCACAGGACGGTCATACATTTGAGGTGGAACCTCATGGGAATGTCGATCATGTAGTTGGTTCACAGGAAGTACAAACTCAGGATTTGATATACTATCATCCAGCACGTGATAGGGAGCAACACTCTGTATGGGAACTATTCAATATAGAGAAGACAGTAATGAGACTGCTTTTGCAGTTGCTGCAGTGGGGAAGATATATGCACATGAGTCATTGACTTTCAATAATACAGTTGCTTGTGAGGTGATTTCCAAGTGGAAGGCTGGATTGAAAGATGATATGGATGCTCGATCAGATGTGTATGTGCTCAGCAACGGTTACAAGAAATGCAGTGACGACAGCGATGGCTATTACTGGGAGTCTACACCAGGTATGTTCATACATCTATTTCTCTATATAGATGATATGGTTTTTTCTTGCGGATGCAAGGCTGAGATCTGGATTACCAAGGGTTTGCTGGTTAAAGCAAAGGGAAATATACTGTTTGAAATCATGCGGGATTAGAGTGGTAATACTCTAAGGGTAATGTCCACAGTCTAGGTTTCACAAAGAAAGTTTGTACAGACTATTGTTGATAAGGCGGCACTCATAATGTCATGGAGTGGTAGTCATCAGGGGATGTGTTGTGGAAAAGATGGTAAGTGGTCATGTATATATGCAGTTGGAAGCCATGAGTATCAGATGGTCTGCACGAGACTTGACATAGCATCTGCAGATGTGGGTATGTTGGATAAGTTTGATCGTGGATTACAGACAGACGTACATGTTTTTGTGGATTTTGACTCGCATGATGGGTAGGTTTAGATCAATCACAAGGTACGGGATTGTATGATACAAGGATGTGCAGGAAGCGAGAAAGTTATGATGCTGTATTGCATGGGTTTTGTGAACAACTGAAGCGGCGTATATGACACTTACTGGGGCTTGGAAGAAGAAAATATGGCTAAAGGGACTTATGGCAGAGTCAGGATATGAGCTAAGTTTAGTAGCAGGAATTGCTATTGGTGCCTTGGTAAAAGGCGGTTCCCGGTCCGAGGTTCCAGCACAGGTCGAAGGTGCTGCGTATCGGTATTGACTAATAGTGATACTAAGGTGGAAATTGTTAGATATAGTATTCACTTTAGTCAATAGGTTAGGGGGTTTAGTTGTAATTTTAGCTCTAATTATAGCCATTTATTAAGGTTTTGGGTTTTCTATACGGCCCCACGCCATCCTCCCCCTCTTCTCTTTAATAAGGGAGGTGAGGGGGATGGGTTTACATTAATTCTTCCAACCTGTTTGTTCTCTCCCTCATCTCTATAAAAGGAGGTGAGGGGGAGGGTTTTGTACTTTATTCTTTTCCTTAATCAATAAACGTTTGGTTAGGGTTATATTCTTGTGCATCTTTTTCTTTTCTGTCATATATAATCTGTTGGGGTATGTTCGTCTTTAAGATCGGATTTATTCTGCACTAGTAACCAGGTTGTAGGGTGATCGAATCCTACATCACCCATCTCCATGAGCTGTATAAAATAACAAGGATGACATGTGCTCTTTGAATTTATTGTTTAATTTTAGTTTAAAAACTTGATGATGTTACTAACTGGATCTGATGAATGAGTGATACATGTTGAAGTATCACAACAAATATGAGTTTTTTTAGAAATAGTGTTATTTTCATTTTACTTTGGAAAAATGGGTCTCTTTTTTTGTCTTTGTAAAAATGGGTATTTTTTAGTTTTATGAACCACAAATCTCTTTGCACCATGGTTGTTAAGATTCTGATCCTGATCTTAGGATCTTACGATTTTACGATACTGCAAAGCAAAAACAATCCGGATCCTACATAGGATCTTTGCATGCTTAGGATCTTATAGGATCCCGATCATGACCATAGCATCTTAAGATCTACTCCGATTCGATCTTACTTTTCTTGAACCACGAACTAAAAAACTATGAATTTATGGGTTGTGTTTCCTGGTTATTAAAAAACAAGAAGGTAGTATTCTTAAACATTTCATAATTATAATTTACGACACCATTTCTATGAAACATTCATATAATTTTGCATTTATGATATATAATAATTTATAGATTTGTATAATATTAAAAAGACTATTAAGAAAATGACATTATAGTAGGATCTTACGATCCCGATCCGACCTTACGATCTCGATCTTGCAAAGAAGAAAACGATCTTGGGTAGGATCCCGATCTTGAAAACCTTGCTTTGCACCACTTTTATTTTTCAATTTTGACCTTTAACTTTGCTCAAGATTTTACATACACTTCCTTTTAATTGCATCATTTTATTTTAAACCTTTATTGCAATAAATATGGAAGCATGATTCATAAATAAAGAAAACAAAGATCAGGTTCTATTAAATATGGAAGTCACTTTCTATTTAATATTGAAGCATGATTCATAAATGGAGAAAACCAGCATGTATTTATGTTGAAATTAATATGATAGCTACTTTACACACATTTGTCTTACAAAGCATTAATATTAACATATCTTTATAAAACACTTGCCAATCTTGTACATTATTCCCAACTACCTACCTTATTGTTTGAAAATCTTTTATATAACTATCTTTTAGGCTGGTGGGAGTGGTTGGTGAGGGAGATAGGTGAGGTGAGGTAAGCACCAAAACCATCACCGTGAGTGAGGGAAAAGTGAGGAGATAGTGGTGAGCAGGTCACCACTCGGCAATCGTGCCATATTTTTATCTTTAATATATTTTATTTGGTATGTGAGTGTGTGTGGGGTATTTAGTGGGGTATATTTTGTATAAAATATGTATTTTAATGAAAGGTGAGGTATTGTGACCAAAACACTTGAATGGTGAGAGGAGAGAGAAAGCTGAGGTAGAGCTGATGTGGACGGTAAGGCATGATGACCACTACTTCTAACCTTATAAGTTAAGGGTTGAATTTGTAAAGTTTATATAATAGATAAAAAACGCTTGTGGTCCACAACTAAAAAAAGACCCATTTTTACAAAGAAAAAAAAGAGACCTATTTTTACAAAGTAAAATGAAAATAGCATCATTTCTAAAAAAAACTCCAACAAATATCAACGAAAAAGGGGCTAATGACTTAAAAAGTCATATAACTTGACACTTTTTGTCTTTGTGTGTAGCCATCTTATTTTTTTTCCATTTTGTCATCAAACTTTCAAAATTCGATCATTGTGTGTATTTTTTCACCATTTTACCCTTACTTTTTCCAAATTTCGAAGGGTAAAATGGTCATTTTACATGGCATAATAGTAAAAAAATACACAATGATCGAATTTTGAAAGTTTGATGACAGAATAAGAAAAAAAAAGATAGTTACACACAAAGACAAAAAATGTGAAGTTAAATGACTTTTTAAGTCATTAGCCCACGAAAAAACATCATAACCGTAATAGATATGAAAAAGTGGCACTTAAGAACCTGATAATGTGCAGCAGCCACAGCGTCCCATATTTTGGTTGTTGTATAACTATTGGACTTTAGTTGGAAACCTCTGTTAGTAATCGAATTATTGAACCTAAAACAAAACATATCTGAATTCAATACCTGTAATGAAAGAAAGAATTTAAGTCATGTCAAGAAGAAACATAGATTTTCAACTTTAATGGAACATACTTACCTCCCATCTTAGTATAGTCTTAAAAAGGATGAATTCTATTGGTTCATTTTTTGCAGGATCAAATAGCCGAATACCAGCCAAACCAATCTGCAAAGAAAACATATTGCAGAAGGTTCAATATACCACATTTACTAGACAAATCATAAATCAAAGTCTTGAAGGCAAAGTGTTTGACAAAAAACTTTGATTCATATTATTCATCACGGAAGATAATGTCTCAATAGATGGCCAAAACATGTAACATAAAAAGAATTTGATGTGTAGTATCGTTACTTTTGCACTTATGAAAAACTTACATAAGTTTCATCTTTGAAGGAGTAAATTGTTTATTTTTTTGAAAAATTTATGGTCCATTTATTTTTTTCCTTTGTGTATAAACCGGATGTCATAGTTCTTTTTCTTTATTATACGCACATCGTCAAAATTTGAAAGGCCTATTTAGCTTACATGTAACTTTAAGTTGAAATGTTCTTACAATAACAAATGCAGCTAAAAGATGTTGGCTCACAAGACTTTAAGAAATCAAGGTTCCCAAACTAGTGATTTGGAAAAATTAATGTAAGTGAATGAAATCTATGAAACAAACCTCACAAAGCACATGTATATTTTTGCGCGATCCAATCCCAGAGTGAAGTTTAACACGGAACTTTTGCACACCACTACCCATTCTATCACCATCTTTTAAACTCCTCTGCTTATTCTCACTAACAATGTCATAAATAGCTATATGTCTTCCACAATCATCAAATTTCAACTCGCACGAGTTATCATGAACGCTTTGATGATCAATATTAGTATCGATGCCATGATTAGTTATATGTCTTCCATAATCATCAAATTTTAGCTCATTCTGACGATCATCACCAACACTTTGGTCACTAATAGTTGTGTCATTTTTTGATAACTCAATAAGTCTTCCATAATCATCAAACGTTAGCCCCTCCATGCCGCTAGTATTCATTAACATGACTTTCATCTAATGTACCACCAACTATAAACTAAAATTATGTTGGGAAACATGTAAAAAATTTTAATATTAAAACTTCACTCTATACAAAGCGTATTGATAAATGTTTAAAGTTAATAATAAAAAAGATATCAAGATCAAAAGGAATGAGACAATATTCTTAAATTAAAAAGGTTAATGTATAAGAGCACTAGTTATGGTTTGGTGCCATGGCTCAAGCCATGGCAAAAAATGCATTTTTTGTCCACAACACCAAAAACTCCCATAACACCAAAAAGTGGCTCATTTGTTAACATCACATTTTTTGGTGTTATGGAGAACTTTTTCATAACACGAAAACGCGAGACGCGGTACAGCGTCTCGCGTTTTCACGTCGCGTTTTCGCCCACCATCTCGGCTGGTGGCGGCGGCGCGAGATGCGAAAACGCCACCCACGGTGTGGTTTTCGCGCCGTGGGATGGCGTTTTCGCCGATGGCTCAAGCCACCAGCCACCGTACCTTGTGCTCTAAGAGTCCACTATGGTGGCTTATTTAATAAAATGATGAAAATGCTTATCATTTGGTTAACGACACTGGGAATTAATATTTTACGTTGATTTGACATTATTATAAACTTTTACAAATATTTATCAAACTGAATAAACCCGAAGATAAGTTTGAAGATTTGATTATTGATCAATACAAACTACCAATTTAAACAAAGCCATCTTCTTCATGGCCGAGTGGAAATATTGGGATGATTAGGAAAAAGTTCATAAACCACAAATGAAATATTGGTTAAACACACAACATAGGCTGATAGGAGTGGTGGATGAGGTCTTCATCGAGTAAGACCTTCTAACTGGGCGAACACCAAAAACAAACTCCTCACACTCACGCGTGAGGCAATGGAAAAAGGGGAAGGGAAAGGTGAGTGGCTTACAACTGAAACGGCAATCGTGCTATCTCTTTTGTTTTTAATTTTTTTATTTAGTTTGTGAGTGTTTGTGGTGTGGTATTTAGTCGGGTTATATATGTATAAAAGTAAGTCTTATAATAAAATGTGAGGAGAAATGTGCTCACTACGGGAGAAAAGTGAGAAGGAGTGAGAAAGAGAAAAAAAAAAACGAAAGTGACGCTAAGTGAAAGGTAAGGGGAAGGGGACCACATCTACCAGCCTTAGTGTAAAAATTGATTACTGTTCATGATAACGTAAAGAGTGATTCTTTTCGCGTTGATCTGTTAACAAATTAAAATAAGAGACTTTAAAATTTAGTTCAAGATTTTGTAATCCATAGGAAATTTATGTTTTAGAATCAAGTTATATAATCAGTTATTTACCTAGTTTTTTTTTCTCTTTATAAACGTAGTTTGGATCTAAAGCATTTTTTGAGAAAGGCAAATCGTATAAAAAAACACCTATTTTAGGTCTAATTTTAATGAAGGTTATCAGTTTTTTTTCTTCTTCTCAATTTAAGGTATCGAACTTATTATAATATACAAATCGAGGATATTTTACCTACTAGTCAAGTAACCGGTAACTTTTTATGAGTTGGCAATGACTTTAAAATCTGAGATCCTTGTTGGCAGCTTATAATGTCGCAGCAATGCATCTGAACACCCTTCTCTTTCCTTTTTCTTCAACCTCTCATTCACCATCATCTAACACCCCTGTTGTTGTTGCCAAAGCAGACGAGCAGCAAAAAATATATTATTTTGCTAAATAACTGTCATTTGCTTTTTAGATAGAACCAATTATTACAAGGAGAATGCACCTGATCGTCCGATAATGGTTATTTAATCATTCCACAAGGATTTAAAGGTAGTAGTTTGGATTATCTTTTATGAATACGCAAACGTGAGAAAAACGATGAAAATTCTTATCAAAAAAGATGGCTATGATGTTAGATAGTGCGAGTTTTGTGAATGCAAAAAAAGGCAGTGGAAGATGGCTGAAAATGGTATGTTTGAGTGAAAAGGACGGTGAATAAAGGTTTGAAAATGACTAAGGGAGTGTGTTTGGCTAAGCTTATGAGTTGGGTTTAGGCTTATGTTATATAAGCGGCTTATGGCTTATATATCGTAAGCTTATAAGCCCCCAGTGAGTGTTTGGCTTAGCTTATATTTAGTAAGTTTATGACTTCAAATGTTTGGTTTATTTTAACGTGGTAAACGGCTATAAGAGACATAGGTTGAAAAATATTAATGTTAGATTAAGTACAATTGAGAGTAAATTTGTAATTAGCTTATATAACATGTTATATAAGCCTAACCTACTTAAAAAAGTCACACTTTTGTGGCTTATCAAAGCCACCTTATATAAGCTCATAAGCCCACTCATATAAGCTTAGCCAAACACTTAGTTTTGACTTATTTGACATTTATAAGCCAATAAGTTCATAAACCCATCATATAAGCTTAGTCAAACACCCCCTAAAATGAGAAGAAAATAGATTAGTATCTTAAATTGAAAGTGGACCTAAGAGGACTAGGTGTCATAACACCATAACACCAAAAAAATACTGTCACGTCAGCTTTAACACCATAACATCAACAAAAAAAAACCCAGGTAACCATAACACCACTTTTTGAGCCCTGCTTTTTTTTCTTTTCAATTTATAAAAACAAACTAAACACAAAATAACAATTTTTTAAAATTTATAAAACTAAAACAAACTTTTTATTAATGCAAAAACCACAAAAACTAAAACTACAAGGACCAAAAATGTAAAAACACCCAAAGTGCTTCTTCTTCCTCTTTACTACATGCAACACACACTAAACACACCCACTGTTAAAACACACACACATCAACCATTTAACTCGAAAAAAAAAGAAATAAGCAGCGTTGCTGCGTGGTTGTGTTAACCCGGGCACCAACGCCGTGTCCCAAACCCACAGGCCGGTGTCATAACGCCGGAAACGACGTTGGTTTGGCCCCCAGCGCCGTTATGACACCGTGCGCTCTAAGTTCGGTACTTTTATGCGATTGAAGTGACACTCAATTTTATGTTTAAAAGGTAAAAACTTAAAAAGTGACTGATTTACTAAGATTGCAAAAAAAAGTCGGTAAGAGGAGATACTCGTCTATCAGTATTGAACCATCCTTTAAATTGAGAAAAAAAGACTAGTACTGTAACACCCTCAAAATAGGTCGCGTAAAGCGAAAGTAAAGTCTGGGAGCGTTTACCTTCATAAACCATTGCAACAAGATCTGTGAAACGACCTCTAAATGTGTCGTTTGAAAAGTAATCTTGTATTATTTAGACTCCAATGCACATCAAGTAAGCCAATCATCTAATTCACCTGAGAAAAACATGCTTAAAAGTGTCAACATAAAGTTGGTGAGTTCAGAGGTTTAAGTAGATGTAAATGTAAAACCCAAAACTATATATATAGGTTTACTGTGTTACAAGTCCCGCCCATACAAGACTTGCAACGCATAAACTTACATATATAGGTTTTCTTAAAATGCGTGTAAACATAAACCATACAAAATGCGTTTATTAAAATGTTGAAATCCGAGATTTGTAAAGTGTGCGTGACCATTTCAATCCTTATAATAGCCACCAAAATTGTAAGTATAATGTTAGACCACAATGTTTTCAAAAAAAAGGATGATAATTGTAATGACATAATTGTCCCATAATGGTTCAAGTGTGTATTGCCTATTATACAACATAAATTGTGATTACCGATTATTCCCCTAAGTTATTGAAACCTGCGACATAGACGGTATCAGTATGCCACTTTATCAAGGCACGGTAAAAGTTCATGTGTATGTCATGTTGGCCCTGAGGCTCCAAGCCAGTTGTGATCCAACATGGTATAACGTTCGTTAGTTCGATCTCGAACTAGTGAGAGCTAATCACCCGAACGGGGGTTGTCAATCCCCAATAGATCTATTTTATATCACTCGCGCTTACCCTCCAAGTAATTAAAAGTTCATGCAACCTAAGCTAACCCGTAATCATTTGAATCAAAGTAAAGTTGTTGCGTCCATAAGTAAAGTGAGTATGTAAACGAGTTTGTAGTCAATCATGTAAATGAGTTTGTAATGCGTATGTAAACAGTTTTTATTGTAAACTCGTAGCATAACCAAGTTACAAGTAAGTAATGCAAAAGAATTGTAATGAATATGTAAACAAAGTCGTAACGAGCATGTATTCTCCTCCGGGATTGGTAAAGTAAATGTAAAACAAGTGAAATAGGGGCTATAAACTCACCTCAAGTGAATGTGTTGATTATAGGTCGTATAAGTATAATGTATTTAATATAAATACAGCATCGCAAGTTATATAGTTACACCACCACCTAATAGTTTTGTTTAATTTAAAAATTTGAACAATAATTAAATTGTACCTTGTTAAGTAAGTGTCTATGTAATTGTACCCGTAAAGAAAATATTATTTTTGTTCAACAATGTATCATTTGCTAAAAATATATGATTTAATATTTTTATTGATTATGTAATGAAATTATATAATTAATTTAATCACTTTATAAAATAATGCATAAAAGTAAAAATAGTGCACAAGGTTTTATAAACCATCGGAATCTTTATCGTTTTAATGAAATGCGTTTCATATGTCCCACGGTTTCGTATTAAGAAAATCTATCAAAATACTAATTTATTATATGGTCAAGTACTGTTATGAACAGTAACAATAAGTAAAAGTTTATAAAAATACTTTTTATAACTTTAATTATTGAAACCGTATTTTAATTGTATCTCGCTCGTTTTAATTCGCTTTTTAGTGATTCCTATGTACACGTCTTCGTAATTAAAACCTCTATTTAGAAAAATTAATTCCCAACAGTATATTGTCGTGAACAGTAACATATTTTTATAAATTTATGTTATAAAAACACTTTTTAACTTTAAACTTGGTAAATAAAAGTATCTCTTTATTTTAAATCTGTTTTCGAGTTTCTTACATGTTTGGATTCCTCATGAAAAGTACTATCTTTATAAAATATTTCCCTTAAGTTATCAGATCTGAAACAATGAAGATTTTTATAAAATAACTTTAAAAAAATACTTTTACATATTTATTTATTGTAAACTTAAAAATGTCATATCTTTTTGTAATGAGCTCTGTTTTCAATTTCTTTATAGCTTACGATCTTGTAATATGTACTAATTAAATAAAATATAAAATAAATAATTTAGTACACGAATTCTAATAGTAGCTTTCCTGTATTTTCTAATTATGTATAAAGTAATTTTTATATGTTTTTAACTTATATAAATTTGCTACAAATCCTCTAGCTTATGAAATAACACCACTTGATATATCTTAAGTCCTCTATAATATGTCTATAATGATTGTCCATGAATAAGTGTCCTCATAACCTTTTATACATAACTAGTGTAAATAAAGCTTTCAACATAAATAAATTTACAAACTATACTTATAATTTAATTAACATTCATGTAAGGTGTATACTTCCATTTTAAGTATTATTCCACTAACATGTTCATCAAATTTGAACCATATATACCCTTGTAATATCTCATTATTTCATGAAAATAATCCTAGGTAGTGTTTAACATATAAAAACAAGCATGTACATAATTAAGTGAAAGAATGGAAATGTTAAGCCTTAAATAGACCTTATAGAAGTGTAGTGGAATGATGAACACAAGCTTATACTTAAGCTTTAACCCAATGAATCAAACATAAAATCAAACCCTGATTAGGAAATCCCTAATTAGCTTTCTTGAATAACTGTTGTTAGATCACAAACCCAAGCCTCCAATACTCTTCCAAATACCTTAGATATGCCCACTATCAACCCTTGTATACTAGTATCTTTGTAGAAATCAAAAACTATGAAACCCTTGGTGTATATATTAAAGAGTCGTAAGCATTTATTTTGTGTGGGAGAAGAGTTTTGAAGTTTACTTGCTAGTGAATGGTATATGTGCTAAATCTCACCTAAGACTTGCCTTATATAGTAAGGAGTATTGAAGAAACAACCTTAACATCACATGGTTTATGAAGGTGGTTTAGGGTACTAATTGTAAGACTTCTCCTCCTCCCTAGGAGGAAGGACGTCCTTAATAGGGGAAGATACAAGCTTGATTAGCGAATTTATGAAGTAGTGAGCTTGTATGAGTACTATGTGTAATTAAAGCTAAAAGGGATAAAACTTAGTGGAGATTTAATTGATTTATTTGTAGTAGGCAATGATGCTTATATCCGGCCTTAGTAGTATAACAAGTGAGAAATGAGTAACTTTTTGGGTATTGGGTATAAAAGTGGGTATTTGTTTGAGTATAGATAGGTATAGGTGCTTCTGGGTACGCCTAAATATAATTTATTGCGAAACGTAAGCGTTTTACATAACCAATAAAAATAAAATATAAAAAGTTATAAATTATCCTTGTAATAATTATATAACACTTGCTTGACGTAAACTTTTATTTGTTTGATGGCCGTTTACGTTGAATGTTGATTTTTAGTTTACGCGATTTAACTAAACGGTTGAAATTAAAAGTAAACGCGTAAAAGTTTAAAATGAATAGTTGGATATTTATTGACGTAAAATGATGTGAAAATGAGGATTGTTACAAGTACCTTTTAATTGCAATTGACATAAACGAATCCTTTTTTATTCGATTGCCCTTTTGAGAAAAGCTATAATTTTACAATAAATAATATGACCTTTTTATTCTCTTCAAACGTATTAGACGGTTCAAATATAAATGGTCCTAAACACAACAAGAACAATAATAATACTCAATTTTATCATAGCGAGATATGAAGAAAATAAAATGTAGCAGTCACACTTCTACCTAAAGATAAAAGGACTGCTTTAAACAACCTTTTAAATAATAATGAAATCTGTTTCTGTCATCTTAGTTAGACCTTAAACTTGTATTATTATAATAGTGCATACATCGTCTAACATGATTACGAAAATTTACTATAAATAATACACCAACTGAAACACTAGAAAAAGGAGATGTGATTTTGCGACACTCCGCCATAGTTGATTGCACACTTAAAATATTGTGTCATGACATTTATACCTTTAACATTTTTGTCTTGAATTGCACACTCTACTAATTAATATAGGAATATAAATGTCAAGAGATAAACATTTTGACTGTGCAAATCAAAATGTGAAGTGTGCAAATCATTTGCCATTGAGAAAACGTAATGTGACTGCCCAAGTAGATACAAACTTGACTGACTTGTTCAATGTTGTATTACTCCCTCTTGATTTACAGATGTATGTTCTCATAAGATTCATTAAATAGTTTTATAGGTTGAATGGTTGATAATTAATTAAGAATAAAGTATACGTTTCGTACCTATGGTTTATACTAAATAATATTTTTAGTCCCTATTCGATTTTAAGTACACCAATCGTCTATAATTTTCAAACTAATTGCATTGATGGTCCCTATTTTGTCAAAATAGGGACCAACTGTGTAATAAATTTGTTTGAAATGTGTTACACGGATAGTCCCTATTTTCCATAATAGGATTTTTAATATTTTTTTCTATCAATTGAAACATGTTTAATAAAAAAAAAAGATAAAATAGGGATTATCTATGTAATTAAAATCAAATAGGGACGAAACATGTAATCTGGGTAAACCATAGGGACGAAACATGTAATTTATCCAATAATTAATTATGAAATTTTGAAGAGATACACGGATACATGTGTTAATTACGTGCTATAAAATTATTACATACGAGTACTACGGAGTAGTTATTAGATTCATTTGGGTAGAAAAACAATTCTCATCCACATTTTCCTTCTAGTGTTTGTGATTTAGTGTCATCGACGGCATTTAGGTAATGATGATTTACTAGAGATCATTGAGAGTTCATATTCGGCTCGGATACGAGTTAGGGAAGTGTGGAGTGCACACTCGTTGAGCTAATATGAAATCTACTAAGACAGAAATGCAGAGTTTACACCGTAAACTATTTGTTTATGCCGTAAACCTATCGGGTTAAGGAACTAAGATCTTTGGGGTTTTACACCTTAATCTATACGATTAGGTTGCGCCGAAGTACACTAATAACAAGCGTTGTTGTAACGACGTAACCATGGTGGTTCTGTCGATAACAGAGAATTGGTGAAGACTTTACGCCATAACAACCTAGTGTTACGCCGTAAAGTCTTGTCTGTTGGTTACAAATAGTTCGAGTTTAACTGATTCTAACCGTTCACAACCAACCAAAAAACTATCTTAATATTTATCATATGTACAGATACATTGGTCTCAAGATACAGAAACGAAAATACTCACATACAATTTCCTCTATATTCCTATTGCTGTTGTAATCTTAGTGCCTACATATACAAAGTGATTCTTCTAGAATCCTCCCGATTAAATGATTTTCTAGCAACCCACGGTGCAAGATTAAATCTATAAGTACTCTATACCCAACCAGAAAAGTATAAGAAGTACAACACCTCTTGAAATTATCCACATCGTCTTCTGCGTGTGACACTGAGTACTACAACGTAACTCCTTTAAGTGATAGTTATCCAGGTCTTCATCCAACCACCCCTTGACTTCTGGAAACTAGATAATCCAAGTCTTAATCATAACTGTATACGTTCAAGCAAGTCATCAATCGATAGAAAATAGAAGAAAGTCTCGATGATGAAATAAGTAGACGCCTTCGTGAAACCCACTTCAATGTCAAATAAGGGATACCAAATCAACTTCGTGATCACTTGTCATCGTAGTCCGAATCCTTAACCGTTTGTCGTTTTAGTGAATCTTATAAGGATCGTTTTAGCAATAAGTGTTGTGTTTGCTTTGGTGTTTATATTTTGATTTGTCTTGATGATACTACCAAATCAGCAAACCACACACACGAATCGCTCCTGTGCTCTGATGCCAATTGTTAACCATAAGAAACACTAGGAAAAACAAGATCCGGAGGTCGGGGAGGATGAAACAAATAAGTAGCCATATTATTGATGATGAGAGAAAAAAAGGGAAAGATGTGTGTGTGATAGGAGAGAGAAAAACACACACACACACCTTATGTGAAATGTTACAAATGAATCCTCTCCCCTCCTATGGAAGTATAGGAGGGGGTATTTATAGTCTTTGTGTCGGTTTCCTAACTATCATAATGTTGACTAGTCAACACATTTATTGTCTAGTCAACACATTTATTGTCCTAGTTCATAACCGACACGACTTAATGTAATTCCGTTTTAGTCAACATATTTTAATGCTAACAATCTTCCCCCAATATGTGGACACAAACGGAATTACTTACAATGTTACTAACAAGTACAAATACAATTAAATAAAGTCTTCCAAAGCGCTTCCAAAGCTGAAGTTGTCTTCTGAGTTCTCCTGGTCTTGAAACTTGTATTCCAGCTTGGATCTTCATTGTCTTTACTTGTTCTGGAACCATTGTAGTATGCATGAACTGGATTAACTTCCCCCCAATTCATGCAGCATGTCTTGAAAAGCTTTCTTCATAGACTCCTTTTTGGCGAAGTTTCTGAATCAGCTTCCCCCCAAACCAACATCCCTATCCTAAGCAGATTCTGAAACTTTGATGTAGATTGAACAATCTTATACTTTTCATTAACCTGCACAGCGGAATTCTGTAGAAGTTAATTTTTTTTTTTTTTTTTATACTTGTCATCCAAGTGCCAGCAGGAATTTTGTAGAAGTCAAACCACACCAACGACCACTGCTTCTTGTCATCAGGGCTTGGTGAATATTCGTTCGGGGGTGCATGCGAGAAATCAGCATCTGTTCTTCTCATGTTTGTAGAATACTTCACAAACCATTCTTAGTGAAGTAGTATACACTACTTCCCCCTGGAAGTTGACATGGTAACATCAAAGTCAATTAAGTCCCGGATGTACACATTTTCCCCCATGATGGTTGCGAACTCTCGAAAGCATCACTGTTGTGTACGTCCATATACTTGAGAAGTTCTTGTCTTAAGCACAAATCTTGAGATCCAAACAAACCATTACCCTCTTGTCTTCAAAAACCGTAGAGGAGATGAAGCAAGAATCAAGAAAACTTGGTATAATCAAGTTCTTGTATATGAATGTCGTTGAAGAACTTTGAGAATTTTGCTTAGACTGTGAAGTACCATTGTCATGGAATAGCACAATAATATCCGTGAGAAGTGCTGATTACATCTCAACCTTTAAACTCTCTGGCTAACTTACCAACCTCGTATTCTGTAGGCTATTGTCGTGATCACATGGGGAAGTAAACCCGATATATCAAACTTGAAACTGAAGTAAAATTCCCCAAATTTGTTACTTAAGCTTGCACTATTGTTGATTGAAGAACGGTGCAAGATTCAATCTCTAAGTACCCAATACCCAACCAGAAAAGTATCAGAAGTACAACACCTCTTGAAATTATCCACATCGACATCTGCGTGTGACACTGAGTACTACAACGTAACTCCTTTAAGTGATAGTTATCCAGGTCTTCATCCAACCACCCCTTGACTTCTGGAAACTAGATAATCCAAGTCTTAATCATAATTGTATACGTTCAAGCAAGTCATCAATCGATAGAAAATAGAAGAAAGTCTCGATGATGAAATAAGTAGACGCCTTCGTGAAACCCACTTCAATGTCAAATAAGGGATACCAAATCAACTTCGTGATCACTTGTCATCGTAGTCTGAATCCTTAACCGTTTGTCATTTTAGTGAATCTTATAAGGATCGTTTTAGCAATAAGTGTTGTGTTTGCTTTGGTGTTTATATTTTGATTTGTCTTGATGATACTACCAAATCAGCAAACCACACACACGAATCGCTCCTGTGCTCTGATGCCAATTGTTAACCATAAGAAACACTAGGAAAAACAAGATCTGGAGGTCGAAGAGGATGAAACAAATAAGTAGCCATATTATTGATGATGAGAAAAAAAGGGAAAGATGTGTGTGTGATAGGAGAGAAAAAAACACACACACACCCCTTATGTGAAATGTTACAAATGAATCCTCTCCCCTCCTATGGAAGTATAGGAGGGGGTATTTATAGTCTTTGTGTCGGTTTCCTAACTATCATAATGTTGACTAGTCAACACATTTATTGTCTAGTCAACACATTTATTGTCCTAGTTCATAACCGATACGACTTAATGTAATTCCGTTTTAGTCAACATATTTTAATGCTAACAATAAAATCAAAAATTTCAAAAATACAAACTATTCTTCTTCGACATGTCTCTCGACTATCAATAACATTTACGCCCTTAGAAATGTTGATTAATATTAACACGAGGTTATAAATGAAGTTCGAGCGAGAGTTTTTAATTGCTTTCAAAACATGTCTCTTCAAATTTTCTCTATGACTTCTAAGTAAATGTCAGCTTAGGACTCGGACTCCAAAGAAAGGAAAATGCTCATCTATGTACATTTATCCTTCACAACGGGACGTTTACATCTTCTCGGTCTCATATAAACATCCTAAGCTTTGGATGCTCACGAGAAGCACTCTGGAAATGATATATCAACGGCTTTATCAAAAATCATTTTCCAAATTGAGTACAATTTTTGGATGCTCAACTCACTCCTACTCTGCTTTTGTGAATGCAATCTTTTATTGAGGGGGAATCATGCTATGCCTGACACCTAAGTGCCTAGAGTTCCCATTATACATTTGGCTATAAGCCTTTGCCAATGTAGAAACACTATTACAACATATAGAAATAGGTGCTATAGGTTTAGACCATAATGGAATCTCAAGGATTGAGTTTCTCAACCATCCAGCTTCCTTACCAGCAGCTGCTAAAGCCAAAAATTAAAATTCTTTTGTTGAACTAGTGATGCAAGTTTGCTTCTTGGAAGCCCAAGAGATTTCACCTCCACCAAGCAAGAATACCCAGCCACTGGTAGACGAGTTATCTTTTGTATTGCTGATCCATCTTGCATCAGTGTATCCTTCTAAGACTGGAGGATAGCCAATATATGTCAAACTATAATCTATAGTTTTCTTCAAATACATTAGTACCCTTTGAATTACTTGTTAGTGCTGAGTACCATGATTACTAATGTACCTACTTAGTTTATCCACTACAAAAGTGTTATATTAATAATCCTTACTTCACTTCCATTTTCGAAACCAAGAAAATAGATATGAGAAAGAAATGAAAACTTAGAGAGAAGTTAGAGAGAGAAAGAGAGGTGGATTATCATAAGATGTATGTGTGTTACAAATGAGACAACCAACCCTTCTCCATTATGGAGAATGGGTATTTATACTTAAGCTTCTTATCTGGGACGCCTAGGTTTAGCTAACGAGTTGGGCTCAGGATTACTTAGGCTTTAGCCCGCAATACGTGCACAATTAGATTACATTAAATGATCTCGTTACCCTATTACAATGTAAATAATATAAGACCAAGTCTTCCTGACTGAATGACTGTTAGCATTTTCTCACTCCGAGATCGTAGATATTGAAAAGGTGGCAGTCCGCTCCAGCCTCCGATCACCAAATAACAAAAGTGCACTTATAGAGTCTAGAGCCAACGAGATCAATCTATAAATCTCATTAGGACACAATCTTCCAAAGTACTTGAACCTTCACACATTGTGAAATCAAGGAATATATTCAGAGTCCTACGCATTATCCTCGTGATTATGCCAGAACATCAGAGTGATACTTTTGTGGTATTCACAGTGACGATGGAAATCCTTCTAGAGCCAACATCAAACAAGCTCTTGGTAGGTGACGTGGGAGATTCTATATGGATTGAACTCGTGACACTGGATATCAATCTTGGTCCAGAATGGAAGTTATCAAATATGTTTTATGAAAAACCTCTCGATGTGCTCAACAATTCTTTTTCGAGCACATTGATTGTGTATATTTTCAAACAAAGGATTTCTAATGACAAATTGATTTTGCTCCTTAAACTCCTTCGTTGTGTCGCAAAAATACTTTCTGAGCGACACTCGATTGATTTTCAAATCAATTTTCCATTCAATCGATGAGATAGTAACTCATTGATTCACTCTTACCGTGTTTTGTCTGCTTTGAGACGCTCCGGTTCGAGAACGGCTAGTGCAGCTGCAAAACCCTGTCAAGGAGATTCCTCAGAATTCTACCTGATCGCAAGCTGTATTTATACTGATTAACGGGGAACCGTGGTTATTACAACCATATTCGATGAAGGTGAACAAAGACTCCTTCATCCATATATGTTGTTTAAGCTAACCATTAATTGCAGGAACAATCAATAGCGTAACCATATTCTCCAGCCGAATCGCAGTTATACTCTTACTCCCAACCGAAAGACACCTCAAAGACTTGAAAGGCTTTGTTCATTTGTAATACACTTCCGCAAGCTCTGATGTACAAGATCTTCCTCAAAGAAAGTCATGTATGCTGATCAATCGAAAGATATAAAGATGAGGAAGATTGTCAGCCTTCAAGCAATGCCTGTGTAAGAAGTATGTTGATAATGCAGCCGTGTACACCAAGATCTATTCAGAATTATCGTCAGGCAAAAGTTCTCGATATCTAGTTTTTATGCTCAAAAGATATCAAGTCAACGATCCAAATCCATGATCACAAGCTCGCTAAAGGAACTGTAAAGAATTCCCAAGACAACAAGGTCCCAAGACGTAAAGTAATGTCGTATGTTATGACCACCCCTTAGGGGGAGATTGTTAGACCTAGAAATATCTATTGTAATATTGAAGTGATGGTCATTTAACATACCCGAACCTTGTAATAGATTAATTAGAGTGTACGGGAATTCTAGAACTTAATAGGGCCTAGTTACGGGCTTTAAAGCCCGTTAGGTATCAAGCCGGCCTAGGAAGCCCATTATAGAACACTGGGCCGGTCCATGGTGTTTGTAGAACTATATATACCCCTCTCCAAGTGTGGAGAGGGTGTTGGTCACTTTTCTTTCAAAAGTAATCTAACCCTTTTGTTTTGTTTTTATTTCTCTCTCTAAACTCTCTTCTCTCTCTAAAACTACACGTCTCATTTTCTTTCTTCCTAGTGATTGTGTTGTGAAATTAATAAGGCTAATAGAAGGTAAAGAAAACGAGTAAAAAGGTGTTATCGAAAACATCTACTCTTAAAAGTATAAATTAAAACATAGATTTAGGGTCATTTGGATACCAAACTTTATTTGAATATCAAGGGACTAATCCTCATCCTTCATCTCTATTTTGATCCAATGGATGAGATTAAACCCAAACCCATTTTCATCTTTTTTTTCAAATATTAATATTTTTTAAACCGTTAAGCGAAAAAAGCATACCATCACGACGGACATTCAATTATTTTTTTTATAGATATGCAATTTGATATACTTTCGGCAAACTTTTTATTTTTAGTTTTTTTCACTTTTTTCACCTTTTTTTGGTTTTTTACGTTTTTTGTCTTTTTTTCTTCGTTGTTAAAACTTGCATGAGAAATCACATGTGATTAAACACTAATTTGAATATTCTAATCAAATCACATGTGATATTAGTGTTAAATCACATATG
>BQNB010021098.1:0-62575 GCA_026074375.1 Tanacetum coccineum | reverse complement strand
GGAAGAGAATTAGCGTCCGCATGACATGATTACAAGCGGATCCTTATCCAAATAAGGGTCCCACTTCGGCCCACTAACAGAAATAAGCGAAATATCAGGAAAACCTAATATTTGGCTTGCCTATAAAAAGGGTTACTCTGACACCCCACAAAGGTACACATATTGTCCTATCATTAACACACACACATACTCTGACATTCTCTGATTCTCTGACAAACATATATACTTACTCTCGCTCCGGAGCTTAATCGCGGGGTCCGCCCTACGGTAAGGCTAACGGATTAATCTCATTTATGCAGATCACCTCTTCATTACTTAGATTAGTACAAGATCTACATCATAGCCCATTCGCTGGGCCCAACCCACCAAGTGATCTAGACTCATATTCACTCCTATACTCTTTTTGTACTAACAGTTTACTAATCTATTTAAGAATATTCCATTTGCACGGAGGACATATTCCACTAATATGATACTAGCTTTCGATCCAACTAAATCACCTTACTACAAAGTTATGACTATTGTAAAGAATGTCCTTAAATGGCGTTGAAGGGAAGATTAGGAGCAATACTTGGAGCATGATCAGGAACAAGAAGATTAGGAGGAAGATTGGGAGGAAGATAGTGAGGAAGATATTGATACTGAGCAAATACTAATTTACTCCTCAGAAACTGGCAAGTGGAGAATATGTGGTCCATCATTTCTGCATATACATTTTGGGCTTTTGATCGTGGAATATATTAGAATAATGCCATTTATTGGATAAATTATGAAACTTAGCGTCATTGCAAGTTGGATATGGTAGACTATCTAATGGTAACAAACATACAAAGTCCTGCTTTAGACAATGTGGTTCATACACACACCAAGTTGTTTGAGTCGCGTGGCAGTCTGCTTCTTTTAATGAATGAAGGTTTTTTTCGCTACCATGTTTTCGAGATGAGGGAAGAGGCTTCAAAATGGTCGATCAAGTACATTGTTGATGATCCTAGTTTTCTTATTCCCGGTAAGCAGTGCTACTCTTATTTTCTATGTATCATTTTGGGAGAAAGGGGTGATGATTCGTTTATGATGATAGAATTAGATAATAAGATTATATGATACAACTTTGTGTCAAATAAGGTTTCTACACTGTGTAATTTCGCATCATCTGACACTCGATTATTCAACCGCATTCCATTCATTGCATCGTTAGCTGGCGTCTGATTCGGCTCATCTCTTGCAGGTATGATTTTTGAAATATACTTGCTAAGTTTCACCAATTATTATTATGTATGATTGCATGAAATTAACCCAAACCTGGTGCTATAAGGACCAGCTAATAACTTTTGAATCATTTTAAACTAATGGCCATAAGCTATTAGTAGCATTTCTGATGCATGAAAGCCCCAAAAGCGACTGTTAATCAATTTAGAACCGATTTTAGGATTAGCAGAACTAAACATTAAAAAACCCGCAGGCCCATTAAGCCAAACGGTACTTAAGATTAAATAACCGCTTTGTGAAGGGATACGATCTTTTACTTCACACCGGTTCATTAGGTATATATATTCCCTGTAAATACATTTGATTATTGACAATAATAACAATAATATTACGTTTGTTGGAGTAATTGAGTGCTTCAAATCTTTGAGTATCATACATGAATCTCTGCACTAAACCGTATTGCCAAACGCCCCTCTGCACAAGAACCATGAATTCGCACCCTGTGAAAAAGAATTGGCGGGAACTTTTTCCCTCCGTTTCTCATTCTGAACATTGGTATCAGAGCACAAAGCCTGGGAATTATCGAAACACACTTTCACAGATGGATTTCGTGCGAAGGAAGATTAAAAGAGAAGAGTTCGCCCCTTGTGCGCGCCAAATCACAAAAGATAGCAAAGCAATGCTTCGAAACAAGATTGAACAAATCAACTTGTTCAATTCCAACACTATACATCCATAAATTCAAGGGACCTACACTTTATTATTGCACACAAAGGCCATGTCGCGAATCCAGCACGACAAAACTCAGCGACGAAAGCTATATTCGCAGGCATGAACAATAACTTTCATGCAATGGGGACGAAGCAACTAGGGCCGAAATAAGAAGAACAAGGAAACGGTTAAATGCTTCAAGTGTCAAGGAACAGGACACTTTGCAAATGCGTGTCCACAGGACGACACCAAGACGATGCAGAAACAAGAAAAGAAGACAACAGCCGCCATACCATCATTGCCCAAACCAAAAGTAAGCGTTAAATATCCCGAGTTTATTCACTTTAGAACTAAGAATAATAACGGAACCGATAAGGGATCGTGGACGAAATTGGTATATTAGCAATACATCTAATAAGCATATGACTGCCAATTTAAAATTCTTCTTAAACCTTAAAGAAGAATTCAGTGTAGAAAAATTGGAAAAACAGGGCAAGTTTTTATTTACTTATGGTATTGGGGAGGTCTTGATAGAAAACGTGTGAAGGAACCACATGAACCCAAGGGGTGCACTATGTCCCCTGAAGTACCTTAATATTTTATCAATTGATTTATTAAAGCAACAAGGGTTCGAGATATCATCAAATGAAGATAGATGCACGTTGGCGTATATGTTCAAAGATAAGCGAGGAAAGGACATAAACCTTGACAGAATGAGAGAGCAACACAACAATTACTTGGAGGATTACTTTGATGCACTTGACAGAAGTGCAAACATCGAAAGAAAAGTAGAGCAGCCTTATGAGAAGGAGAACGACGATGTTGAGATTGGTAACTTTCGTGAGTGTGTTGCGTTTTTAGACTTGATCAGAAAAAGAAAGGCACTTAGCAACGAATGGGAAGTACATAGGGACAAATTCAATCGTGTCCTAACATGGTTCTTTAACCACTTTCTCATGCGACCATTGCCCGGATCATTGCCACCCATAATAAAGGGAGTAACAATTCATCTTTTCGATTTATATGAATTAATTGAAAATTAAGGGGAAGGAATACATAAGTGTGCATTTGAAGTCACTTGAAGGACTTGCGGAAATACCTCGGATTAGAGAGATTCCGATGGATTGGCAAGCCGAAATGCTATTTTGGACTATTGGAACCCTTGTCTCAAAATTACAAGGCAGCACGATCATCAAATCCCACTGGAGGATATGAAGATGAAGGCATTAGGCGCTTCGAGGATTACCACGGAGATGGTAACAAGGATGGATCAACGGCTGTGAAGGAGAAAGGAAGAGTCGAGCATTTCGGGATTACCCTCGAGAAGGAAGAGGAAGGCAAGTATGACGCTACTGCACATCAGGATGAAGAAGACGTGGCAAGGATCAAGTGCTATATATGTCAAAGGATGGGTCACTTCGATACAGAGTGCCCAAACGAAGACCAAAGGCCAACCAATGGAGCATCCACATCAAGACAACAAGACGAGGAAGATACTCATAGTTCATCAAGCGAAGATTTCACCATCATCGTTTGAACCTACAAAGATGGAAGCACAAACGGACAATTCTAACATCAAGCCTTAGATCTTACGGGGGAGATTGTTAGAAGTATATTTAAGATACAAGACTTTATGTTATAATTATCTATTTAGACTTTGTAATATTCTGCCAGGATTTTAGGATTAGCAGAACTAAACATTAAAAAACCCGCAGGCCCATTAAGCCAAACGGTACTTAAGATTAAATAACCGCTTTGTGAAGGGATACGATCTTTTACTTCACACCGGTTCATTAGGTATATATATTCCCTGTAAATACATTGATTATTGACAGATACTTAACAATATATTACGTTTGTTGTGATTAATTGAGTGCTTCAAATCTTTGAGTATCATACATGAATCTCTGCACTAAACCGTATTGCCAAACGCCCCTCTGCACAAGAACCATGAATTCGCACCCTGTGAAAAAGAATTGGCGGGAACTTTTTCCCTCCGTTTCTCATTCCGAACAGTTTAAACTAATGGCCATAAGCTATTAGTAGCATTTCTGATGCATGAAAGACCCAAAAGCGACTGTTAATCAATTTAGAACCTATGTCATAAAATTATAGCAGCCTATATCTGAACCTTATAATGGGAGTATAACTCTAGAATCAATGTTGGTCTTGATAAGTTTCCTATATTTATGTGGATATTGTAAGTTTTTGTGTCCCAACTGCAAAGAAAGGGTAACGTGTTTCAGCACATAAAATTCTGTCTGTTTTATTATCATTTGATAGAAGCTAACTGATTGATATGTATTCCAGGTTTTAAACATGAATATACATGCTGCGGAGGAAGGATATATACCGTCTCTGAACTTGTTTGGTATAACTAGTGATAGATAGTTCATTCTAGCTAGCTTCAGAAGAAATTAGTTGGGCCATACCCAAATAAATGTTGTTATGGCAGGGTGAACCTCCAGATGATCATCACGTCTTGATCTCTCATAAGCCAGTTGACCTTGAACAGAATGCAATTCCTGCAGTAGGTTGATTAAAAAGATATGTTAAAGCCGTGATTTGGTAGATGAATTTGCAACCAGTAACCATTACTTAAGCTTACCTTGGATAAGTCGACATGATTCCCATTAAGTTCCTCATGCATTTCTTTCCTCACAGAATTTACTGCTCCTCTCTAATGATGGATGTTTCCAATGTTTTTATCTCTTCTTTGATTACATCAACTTCAAATAAAAGATCCACTTTAGCTTTTTAACACATGTTAGCTTATAAACTAATTATAAGATCAAAAATTGAAAAACTAAAAGATATCAGAAGTATTAAAGTAAACAAAAACTGCTCATTATTTACTAGTGTTGATGATACAAAGAGCCCTTGTTTTATATAAAAAGGATGAATCTAAGTGGGTTTATAATATAACTAATTATAAATGTGAAGTTATAGTTTAGAAAAGAATGTCGTAAATAACAAAAAGAAGCATTTAAATACAGCAGTATTCCAGATTCAGTTGACACTCGTACTATTGCCACCACCAACTATAAACCACTTTTCTGGCATGGGCCTGTCCTAGCAGACACCAAATCACCTTGAATCTATATTAGAAAGAAAGTGCAACATATATGTTCAGTTCCGTAGTCTGTTATGTCATTATACCTGATGAAGTTTTGATCAAAATCTTACTACATTTACCTTTACTTTCGCTTCAGCTTTTTAAATCTGTATCTAAACAATGGTTATCTCTCATAACTTCTGAATATTTCACTCTCCGTCTTTAGAAGCCTACATCAAAACTCCTTGCGGTTTATTGTTGAAATAAGGCTCTCTTTGGCAAACTTATGAAACTTGGAGGTCTGGTTTGTAATTTTTCTAACAAGCTAATAGTTTGTTCCAGTGTTGTGTTGTTTTAAAGTGCAGGGTTCTTATTGTAACTTTGGAGGCTATATATTGAAGAGACTAGGATCTATCATCTTCTCACTTTTCGTAATCATCTCTCTCAAGTTTTACAAGCAAAGTTTTAGGGTTTCATCTGGTTTTATCTAGTTTCATAATGTTTGGATCATCTTGATCCTGGTTTAGTTTGTATCAGGTTTATATTACAGTTTATGTGAGTTCTTTTATAGAATAGATAGAATCCATTAAGGGGACTATCTGGGTTTTCTTTGTATTTGTTTAGAAAGAACCTGTGTTGGGGACTTGTCGTATTTGTACTCTTGATTAATAAAAGAAAAGATCACCGTGGGAAGGTTGGTTGGGTGATTCAAGAATTGGTGTTGTTTTTGTACCATTTTAACATGGTATCAGAGCTCTAAGGTATCTGGAAGAGCTCGTATTATGGTTAATTGATCGATTGGAGAAATTAAGGTTTTGTCTTGACACCCTAAAATTTAGGGGTTGTTGGTTTTATTGGTTCTTGGAGGTATTTGGGGGTGTAAATCGTTGATTGGCATCTTGGTTCATTGTTCTGATGGTTAATTGAAGGAAACCCTAATTTTCGATTTGAGGGTTTCAGTTCTGAAGGTTCTGGGGTTGATTGGTTTCAATCTTTTCTAGACTAAGTGAATCTAGAAGGGGTGTGGTTTTGTCTTCCGCTGTTGTTTGTTCTTGAAAGCTCTGTAAATCTTCTTTCTTCCTTTAAGCAATTCAGAGGTGAATTCAGTGGGTGCAAACAGGCTAACTATTCTTGTCCAGTCACTAAAGTGGCTTGGAATTTGGATCTGGTTAGTCCTAATTCACTGGACTTTATTCTTGAGGAGGTTGGGTGTGAGTTTACTTTAGTAGTGCTTTTATCTATTCTGTTTTATTGATTTATCTGCTTTCTTGGTTGTTTTTGTTTTTTGTTGCTAGTTTGTGCTTTGGTTGGTTCTTGGTCTTTATTATGGCTATTATGATTGGTTCTTTAGATCAGGGCAATCCTCTGCATTTACATCAAAATGACTCAAGTTGTGCTTCGTATTTACATCAAAATGAATCCAGTTGTGCTTCTATTTGTTCCTTGAAATTGACTGGGGTTAAGACTTATAGGGTTTGGGCCAGTGCAAAGAAACTAGCCTTACAAGTTAATAGGGTTTATTAATAGAACTTGTGTTAGAGAAACTTATGCTGCTAGTGCCCCATTGTTAGAACAATAGGACAGGTGTAATGATGTGGTCTTAAATTGGATTTTAAGTTCTCTGTCTCAAGATGTGTATTTGGGTCATGTTTTCTCTGACAATGCTGCTACTGTTTGGAGAGAGTTACAAGAGACATATGATAGAGTTGATGGGTCTATAATGTTTAACCTAATGCAAAATATTAACTCTTTTAAGCAAGGTGGTTTGCCTGTTTCTGAGTATTACCATAAACTCAACTCCCTCTAGAAAGAGTTTGATATTTTGACCAAATTACCTGACAGTACTTGTGAATCTAGAAATGAATTGTCTGATCATACTAAGTTGTTAAAGTTAATGCAGTTCCTTATGGGTCTTGATGATGTCTATCAACCTATAAGGAGTAGCATCATGACTAGGAAAATCCTTCTTGAAGCCAAGGATGCTTTCCTGATAATATCTAAGGAAGAATCCCATAGAAGGATTCCTCCTAGCTCTGTTAAGGCTGAGAAACCCTAGGTTTCTGCCTTTGTTGCTAGACAAACTGATAACAATAATAATAAAAATAAAAACTGGTCTAATAATGGGAATAATGCAAACAGAGGAAACTATGATAGTTTGTTATGTAAGAACTGTAGTTTAAAAGGTCATATTGTTGATAGATGTTTTGAGCTTATTGGTTATCCACCTGGTTTAAAAAAAATTGGTATGTGCTTAATTACACATACCATTTATCCATTAAAACCGGCTTAAAAGACCAAAAACATACCAAAAATACGTTGTATTTTTGTGTTTTACATTTATATTGTGCAGGTAATGGATATCAAAGAAAGGACACAAAATCAATCCAAAACGAACAAAACCGAGCACGGGAATGGAAAGAGCGCAAAAAGTCAAAGTCAAAGTCAACGAAGGTCAAAGTCAAAAGTCAAAGACAAAGTCGATATCAAAGAAATGTTAAATGGGCCAACCCGTACCGATCTAATAGGCCGGGTCAGCCCATTAAACATAAAGAAGACTTAAGCTTATAAGCTTAATATTGCAAAATGCCCATTTTGCTAAATGGCCCAAATCTGCCAAAAGCCCAAACCAAGCACTTAACAGCCCACACATAAGACTGTTAAGTCTTTTACATCTGAGGTCCTTATACCTTTGCACCGTTAGTCCAAAAGGACTAACGGTGCCAGTCTTTAACAAAAACAGAGCAACGACTGTTAACCTTTCACCCCTTACCCTCCAAAACCCTTTACACCCGTGGTCCTTTACCCTTTTATACCTCCTTTAACCCTGTTAAATGTCAAACACCGTCAACCTTGTACATTTGGGCGCCAAAGATACTATTCATGTGTCACTGTCGTTTCGACCTCTGCACCCCATGACAAAACTATCACCCTCCCAACTCAACCTTACTCCACTAAACACCAAATGCCACCTTGACAATCCTCTAAATCCCTATTCGTCAAGGATTGAAGACAAAGAACCAATGGCTAAGATGATAGGACTTGGAGACCAAGCAAATTTGATGGCTAGGATGGATTTTGGACTTCTCTCACACAAGAAGAACACCCTATCACCCTCTCACAGAACTAACACACTTGAAGACCCAAGACCTTGAAGATTTTTAGTATAAATAGGACCCTTTGTAAGCCCTTGAGGCATCTAGTTAGTTTTTCAGCTTATATTAAGTCTTTTTAGCTTATTGTATTTTTTCTAAAAGCCTTGTACTGTTTTTCTTAAGTTAATGAAATTTAAGTTTTTATGTTAAATTTGTTTTTTTTTATGCTCACTTTATGTTTTAAAATCGTTCGAGTAGTGATGCTCTCTTAAGCTGTTTTACTTTTAACTTAAGTTGTTTACTTAGGCATTATAAACTTGTCCATAGCTTATAGTGTTTTAAGTCCTTTTCACACAAAAATCACTCATAAGCTATTTTGGATGACAAGCCAATCCTGGAAGGGCTTGTGGGTATTTACTAGCTTGTTTTAAACAAGCTAGAGCTTGTAGACAAAGCTCTTTTGAGCAATTTATACCATTGTTTGTGCAAAGGGTCTTGTAAGTTCACTTTTTGCATTTTAGCTTATTTACTGTTGGCTTATTATATTGCTTAATGCTTATTTATGCCTTCTTGTAGTTTAAATCTTATTTGTTAATGTTTTAAGTAAAAACTGCTAGTTAATTAACTTAACACTGCTTATCTATTTTGCTTATTTTAATGTGCTTATCTGTGGTTGTAATTTGCTTAATATTGCTTATTATTCATTGTTCACAATCTGTCTTTAAAAACCCTTGCTTAAATCTTTAAAAACCCAAGTGTTAAGATGGGGATGTGATGTCTCTCTGTTTAAGGAGTGTTTGGTTTAAGGGGCAAAGTGGGTCAAAAAGGGTGTAAATCTACTTTGGGTCACTAAGCTAACTTTAACAAGCCCTTTTTTAAGTCATATTAATCTATTTAAAAAAAATAAAGTCTTAAAGTGAGTTTTAAGATTTTATCTGTAGGATCCCAATAACACTTCACTTCATACAAAACAGATCACGTAAATCAGAACTAAGAAACTGAGAAAGAGTGGTGAGTTGTTCTAAGAGTTGTTTAGAGAGAGAAAGAGGAGAGAGAAATTAGAGAGAAAAGAAAAGAGAAAGATTTATAAATGAAACAACTTACTTTTTCTATGGAAAGAAAAAGCTTATATACCCCGTCACGCAAAAGTGACGCGCGGGATATTTAACTAGGACCCGGGCTCGGGTTTTGCTTGGGATTAAACCCAAAACATATACAATATTAGATTATCTATCGAGCCTGATTCCCGATATTATCCTATTACAACATTAACTAATTAAAGACCGAAGCTCCATCATAGAGTGACCGAACTTCCTTGTTCGACTCAATAAATTGAGGCTAACAATCTCCCCCGAAGTGAGGTCTTGAACACGAGAACGAGCTTCCTTTATTGACTCAATAAAATTGAGGCTAACAATCTCCCCCGAAGTGAGTTCATTAATGACACTCCTTCATGAGATCAGTGAGATTGCTTTTGTCGTTTAAGCTCGAGTGTTCTTGGTCTTTGTCTTCGTTGTAATCTTGTTCCTTCATGCTTTGCGATCGGCTAAGCCATCTTGCGATCTTGTGTCTTTGACCAACATGCTCATACTATTGCATTATCTTGAAAGCTTTATTTCAGAGTTTGCGGAAGTCTTTGTCTTTAAATCTTGAGCTTTCTAGATAGTATGTCTTCGTAGATTGAGCATTTGAATGGGATTGAGGTTGCCGTTACCACCGTTTGACCTGCAGGTTTACGTTAGTGATAAACGAGAAAATTGATTTGAAAATCAATCGACGTGTCACTCGTTAAAGAGTTTTTGTAACACATCGAGAGTGTCATGTTTTTATCAAAATTCATCAACCGTCAATTCATTTACTGGACCAAATCGATATCCAGTTGTCATAAGTTTGATTCATATAGAATCTCGCAAGTCACCTACCAAGAGCTTGTTTGATGCTGGCTCAAGCAGGATTTCCATCTTCATTGTGAATACATTAGTATCACTCGGATGTTCTGGCAAATATCACAATGATATTGCGTAGGACTCTGTATAACAAGCTTGTGAACTTGCTGATGTTCAACAACGTGTTTTTAAAGTAGAATGTGTCCTTACGAGATTTGATTGATCATCTAGGCTCTAGACTCGATTAGTGCATTTGGTTTTAGTACTCAGAGGGCTGGTGATATTGCCACCTATTCAATATCAGCAATCTCGAAGTGAGATGTCAAGTAGATAAGTGTGTATCTCCGTGACAAATGAGGGCCCAAGTTTCATGTTGAGTGAAACCCGAATGGCTGAGAGGGTTGTGCATCTTGCTTCACTGGGTCCATGATGTGTTTTCAATGTCAGCAATCAACTTGTGGATTCTGGACAGCATATGTATTGACCCGGTTTCTGCCTTAAGTTGTGTGGAGGGCTTCTTTCTTTAGACCCTTTATCCATACATTTCTTTTTCATTCTTCAACGCCTTCATTGTATTTCAAGGACGTCATTACTAACACTTGTTGTGATTGTTCCAGTGTTGCTCTTCTTAGTCGGCATTTTCCCTATATTATTCATCTCCAATCTACCTAAGGATGCATTCTAACATTTGGTTTAATCCTTGGGTTAGATCCTCCGGTTCTGGTTGGATCATAGATGATTCCTAACCTAACACCTTATTACTTCAGATATCGGTCGTGAAATTAAAGAGATTAAGATGTTGTTGGGTATAAGATCGAACCATAAAAACCTTTTCAGGCACTTTGTCGTCAATTAGATCATAGTTTTAATACATTTTCTTCCCTTTTTTTAAATAATATACACTTAGTTTTTGAAATACCTTGTGATTACTAATATGTCTTGATAAAATCTGTGGAGGAAAAATATGGTCTGCTGATGGTTTGGAATTTTATGATATGTTTTGAAATAAATTAAGATAATGATCGTTGATGATGTATTCAAGACCATTAAAACTTTGTTTTCGAAAAAACCCCCTAAAAATTAGGTACCAATTAAGAAATTATTGTCTTTTGAAAACACTAGTGAGGGATGAGTGCTTGAACACACAATTTTGAATGATTATGATTTGTCATCGAGAAATTCTGAAAATAATTGTGTTCACTTTTTGAAAATAACCAGATGTTAGTGGGACTCTCTCTTCTAACTGTAAGGGTAAGCGCACTGTTGTGAAACATACCACTATCCTTTTTTTGAGCTAAACATTGAATGTCGTGTAAGAAAGCTCTAGAACGTGAACCGTTAATTTATCTCATTGTGAGGATAAGTTATTAACCTTCTTTATTTGAAGTCCAGGTTATGTCTGATATTTGACATTAAGCCATTTAGAAAAATTAGAAATGACATGTTGAATATTTGCACTCTCGCTCAGAAACTTCTTTTTACAACGTGTCATGTTATCGACAATTTCTAAGCACGTAAATGTTATCGATTCCAAGAGACATGTCGAGAGGAAATCTTTTTGAAATTTTCTGATTTTCTGATTTTGTTTTTTTTTTTTGAAGTTTTATATTTATGTTTTAGCTGTTTCAAAAATATGTACATGGATAGTTTGATGATTCTATCAAGCTGACTCATTTGTAAGAACCTCCAGTTCAGTGGGAGTCAACAATTCTCCTTACCAATCCTTCTGACAAGATACTTAAACCGATCCTGAGGAAGGGCTTTCGTAAACATGTCGGCTAATTGGTATTCAGTTCTGACAAAATATAATTCAATTATACCACGTTCAACCTGTTCCTTTATTGAAATTATACCGAGTATAGTGTGCTTGTCCTTGAATGTTGTTACGGGGTTGCCATGAGATTGCTATGGCTGACTGAGAGTCGGCATACAACGGTATTTTGTGTAGTTGAAGCATAATCTTTGAAGTTGTGTTCTCATCCACATTACTTGAGCACAACTTGCAGAAACGCCACGTACTTGCCTTTGCTCGAAGAGAGGACATTTTTGCCGTGCCAATTCTGTCTTTGACATCCCAACTTACGAGCTTATCACAAGGATGTTATTCCTCCAGAAGTGCTTTTTTCGGTATCAGGCATCCGGCTATGATCAGCATTGAAAATGGCTGTTAGTTCAAGCCAGAATCCTTTTGGGATACCAGAGTCATGTTAATGGTACCCTTTAGTTTTTCTTTAAAGATTCTTTTACCTCTTTGAGGTGCTATTGTGTTTGGTCATGCTTGATAACGTGCACAATAGCTACTGCTTGCACTAAGTCTTGAGTCTACTAGATGTCAAAGTACATGAGTGACCGATTTTTTACTACGATATTCAGATTCGGTCTTAGGGTTCTAACTCAAATTCTACAACTAGTTTGGGTTAGTAGCCAATGGCTGTTCTAACTAGAGGACAAATTGTCCATATTATGCCTTTTTTGAATTTCTAAAGTGTACCTTGGCCTGATTTGATAAAATACCGTTTGGGGACTGGTGGATCTGAAGTCCTAAAAAAGAATTTCATCTCCCCATTAAGGGACATTTCAAATCTTTGTGCATTAACTTTTCAAATCGTTTTGAATATTTAGGATTTGTCGACCCAAAAATTATGTCATCAACGTAAATCTACACAAGTAGAATATCCTCCCCGTATTTTATCTTGAATAAAGTTGGGTCAATTGTACCTTTAGTAAAGCCTTTGGACATCAGGAAGTTTGATAGTTCATCGTACCAGGCTCTTGGAGCTTGTTTGTTTTAATACATACAAAGCTTTCCTCAGAGGTAGAAACTTTTTCTGGGATGATCTGGGATTTCAACGAACCATCTGGCCGAGCCAACCATAAACCTCTCCTTCAGTGGACCATTAAGAATGCTGTTTTCACGTACATCTGATAGATTGAAATACTGTGTGCTGCCTGTGGGCAACGAAAATCCGAACTGCTTCCAAGCGAGCAACTGGTGCAAATGATTCTTCAAAAAATCAAATACCCTCTTCCTGAGCATAACCTTTAGCTACAAGTCGTGCTTTGTTGCGAATTAGTGACGTCTCGATCTGCATTCTTTTTGTTCTTCCTTAACCACTTTAGCTTAATAACCATCTTGCCAAATGGTTTGTCGACGTAGTTCCCAGCTTTTTTAGTCTTGTCGAACCGACGGAAGTTCATCTGCATTGCTTCGTCCATGCAGAATCAGCCCATTGCCTCCTAATGTTCTTCGGTTCAACAATACTCACCGTAGTGCGCGATTACACATTTTCGGATCTGTGGCAAGCTGTATCTCTGTTTGAACTGGCATGGTTTGGATTTCCACAAACTTGTTCTAATGGATGATCCTCTGGTCCATCGTAATCATTGACTTTGTGTTTGAATTGAATGCACATCGGTATTATTCAAATGTTGTCGTGACGGTAAGACTCACCAATTTTTGTACCCGTTGTACAAACGGATTGTAAAATTCAATCTTCTTGAAACCGATACTTCGGTGCTTGAGCATTGCTGTTCCTCAAGCGAGCCTTGTGTTGGTTTGTAATATTCTTCAAGTAAATGACTGAAGAGAAATTCTATCCCATGTTGTGCGAATATGTCTTTTCTGATGGAAGGAACAACATTTAGTCTTTGGGGGCACTCGGGGTCAGAGTTTCATAGTATGACGCCTGTTGTCCCTCTTAGGAACGAGGCCTGAAGAGACATTTTCAACAAACATCTCTTGTCGTTGTGGTGCGAGGTCTGAACTGTTGTGATCAGACATCATTTCTTTGATTTCATCAAACTTGATATGAATGGACTCAACTATTAATCGTGTTCTCTTGTTATAAACACGATATCCCTTCGACTGAGTAGAATATCCACCATGACACATGGATCCCCTTTTTCTTTCATCTTATCCAGATTTTCCCCATCTCTAGTTATGTAACAAATGCAACCAAAGATGTGAAGATGTTTTATTGAAGGTTTCCTGTCATTTATGAATGTTGTATGCCATCTTTCCATGAGTGGATTGATGATGGATTGTTCTTGAGTATAGGCATGCGGTTCAAAATTGCTTCAGCCAAATGATATGGTTAAGTCTTAGAGCTGAAAGCATCGTTCGATCCGCCTAACAAGTTACGGTTCGTCTTACGACAACGCCGTTCTGTTCAGGGAGTTCGAGGAGTGGAAGTTTGATGTTCAATGCCTTCTTCTTTGAAATAAGCATGGAGTGTCTTGTTTAAGAACTCCGTGCCTCTGTCAGTGACCGGACAGTAATAACTTGAGCTTGAAGATTGCGTTGAATCATCGTGAGAAAGTCTTTGAGAACTTCTGGTGTTTCATCCTTGGATCGTAGAAAAAACTAGCCAAGTGTATCTGAATAGTAATTTCAACAATTACCTTGGACTTTACTTTTCCCGTTTATGCTTTGCAACGCGCATTGGGACCACACAGTCCTGTATGAAGCAAATTTATCCTTCCTTTCCCCCCCCCCCCCCCCCCCCCCCCCACCCCCCCCCCCCATTTGGAGCTTAGGAACTGCTTTTGTCTTAAATGAACTTCCTTTTGCTTTACTCATGTTCACAAGACGAACAAAGTTGATCTTGACATATTTCAAACTTAGGTAGGCCTTTTACAACCTCTTTCTTTGAGGTAGGTGATGTAATCAAAGTTAAGATGAGACAGTCTTTGATGCCATAACCATGCTTGAGTTGGTGAGGCTTTAGCCATGAAAAACAGATTGGAGTTTGATGAGGTGTTTCTTGAAGAGATATTGTGTAGAGATCAAGATCCACGTCTACCAGTTAGTAATCGTTTCCTGAAGATCTCTCACAAAACAAGTAGATTCTGGAAAGCAACTCCAAATCAGCATCACAGAATTGAGCCAACCGAGGAAAAGATTGTGTTGAGGCCTTCGCGTAATAAACCCGTTTGATTCATGACTTTTCCTTGATTCAGATCTCCATAACAAAGAATTGAGCAAACTGCATCATTTCCAAAAATGAACAGTACCCAGGATATTTCTCAACAAAAAATTACACAACAGCTTGAGATTTCCCGTCATTGTGCTTTGTGCATCCAAAATCAAAATAAATGGATGAGTTGTACAATCTGCAGAGGAATTAGAGGACGATGGAACTTGGACAAATTGGATCTAAGAAATTTGTTTATCTTCAAGGACATTAGTTTATCCTAGAGACAATGTTTATAGTGGGACTAATACATTGTTGATTCTCATCTTTCCTAATCTTGGGCATCCTTCTTTTTGGGCTTAAGTGGCTTTTGTGGCCATTGTCATAACACTTGATGGACATCTCTTAGCTATCCACCATTTCCATTCCTGTTTTGTATTCTCATACAACTTCTTATAGTAACTCTTGGATTTCTGAATAGTGGTATCTGATGCAACTGTTTTCTTATGGGGTGTTGCAACAGATTTGTTCGCTTTTCTCTTTGGTTTACTAGCACTAATAGGCACTACATGAGGCTTCTTAGTTCTAGCATTCATGACTTTCAAGTATCGAGAAACACAAGCATCATGATTAGAATTAAACACACATGTTCCACATTCTGCACAAACAGCATTCGCATTCGAAGTTCTGGAGTTTGAACTGTCATTACACGCAGTTACAGACTTTGTTTTCTTAGAAATACTAAAAATCCTATGATGGTCTTCTACTTCCTTCTTTTGAAACTTCACATGACTATTGTTTGGCACGACCTTATCTTTAACTTGATAGCACTTAAGCTGTGGTCTGCTAACACTAGTAGTGTGAATTACTCCTGAAGATTTAGACATGTGAGGATTAGTATTCCTAGAAGCATGAGGCAACTGTGGTGTTCTAGTTTGTGTTGTGGTGGAGGCAATTCTAAACATTCCTGGTTTAAGCACATTTGTGTTTCGAATCGCTTGGTTTCTATTCTGAGGCAAACTCTGTTGAGTGACTGGTTTAAATAAACCATCCGACACATTAGTTTTATTAACCGACTGTTTTGTTTGAAAACTTCTCATTTCAGGAGAATTTGAAAAAGGAGTCGGTTTTCCTAAAACTGATGGTTTTGGAATCCGTTGAGCATTTGGTTGTCGAACAACAGATGGTTTATCAAACTGAGTTTCCACAGACTTTCCTTTTGTTACCAGAATGAGTTTCTTTAACTCATTTATCACCATGTTCTTGTCTTGCATTTGAGCTTTCAAATCTTGTATTTCATGATATTGTTCACGTTCTTTTCGAAATACATTTGAAGCATTTTCTTTGCAAACTGGGTTGTTTTTCATCTGTTCTTTACAATGTTGTAAAGAAAGTTCAAGAGAAATTGAGTGTTTTTCAAGTTTAGCAAAACTTTTTAACAAATTATTATGAACTTCTTTGTTAACAGATTCAGTTTGTTTCGAAAGCTTTTGTGCAAGACATTCACATTCTTTGACTTTATGAAGATACACTTCACATAAAATTATCTTTGACTTATGAAGCGATATCAGCATTGCAATTCAGTATTAGCCAATTTAACATCAGACAGAGAAATGCAAATATGAACATGTAACATCTTTAGACATTACCAAATAGCCACGCTTCGAGAAGTAGATCATATATTGTTTTGAAAATCACCTTTCTGATTCAAGTTCGTCAAACTCCTTTTCAAGGGAATTAAACGTACTCCAAAATACGTCATTCCATTTCCTTTTTTAGTTCTGAATACAACTATGACTGTCTAGTATGTGTTTGTCTGAAAGAGGCATTAATAAGATTTTTATCAAAACATTCATACTTCATTAGCAGTTGGGTAATGCAATGCCCTAATAAGAGAGATCTACAATAATGATTAGACCACGTTTGTTGACAAATTGTTCTAAAGTGAATTGAAGTTGTTTGTCTATTTCGTTATAAAGTAGTCTACTTTTACTAATGGATTTTAGACATGGAAGAAAGTCCAAAACGTTTTTAGCAATATTCGGCTTTGGTCCTAACAACGTTTTACTCCACATGTCTTCCTAACTTCTTTAAGCGCGTTCCAACTGCGATCAAGAAAGGCTTTGATGATGTTTTAAAAGTTTCAATAAAGACTGTTTGATATGTGTAAATTATATGTTTTTCACTGTATCTTTATACCATTTTGATCTACTCTTCCGTTCAAGATGTCACTGTCTCTTCCCCATTCGTCGGGCAAAATCTGTTTGCAGGATCAGAAGTATATAGTGGGATCTCAGACAAATACACACGAGGAGCATACAGATTGAGCTTTCCTTGAGGTACTTGGATTACAAAGGTTGATTTACATGATACGTTGCGCATTTGGAGTGCTAACATGTGAATGGTCCTGAATAGACAGATTGCGTAATATAAAGATTTTATTTAAAAAACTTTATTTGTTTGTCCATTTCAATCATCGTTCAATGTCTTTTCCTTCCTAATCTTTAAATAAATCCAAAATCTCCTTAGTTTTCATCTTTGCGAGTTTGACCTCAAAATTGTGACCTATAAACAGACACCTTTTTGACTACTCATCGTGTTTCCTGATTGACAAACTGAAATTCATAGGTTTTTAGTTTTCAAATCAAACCCATTCTTAATGTCAATGTCTTACGAGCCGTAATAGTCCTTATAGTTTCATTTAACTTGTTGAAGTATTTTTATAGTCACTCGTTAGGTCATTAAGGGCCGTGTACTTCTCAAGCTCAGTCTGTTTTGTCCTGAAGTGCAATCAGAAGAACTATTTCCCGAACTGCTAGTAGCCTCCCCAGAAGCCCGACTAGACTCATCAAGGGTTAGTTTTTGGCACTCCTTCATTCTTTGAGTCAATGATGCGTTTGCTTTCTTTAATTGCTTAAAATCGTTTTGTAGTTCCTCATATCAAGAGTTAAATTGCAATTAAATTAGCAGGCGCAGCACGCTCATCATCACATTCAGGCCGCATTTTTGATCACCTGATTATCAATATTATAACAATATATTATTATGAAATCAGAATACATAGCTAATCATCCTTCCTCCAAAACATTAATGTGTCGTAAATGGATTTCAGGTTGCTCAGAATGTCGTCTCACATTGCAAAACACATCAATTATCATCATGGTTTTGGGTCCTGTTCCAGTTGGTCTGACACAGTTAGAACTGGATTCTTCAGGTGATAACTCCAGAATCTGTTTGCCATGTAACTGTAATGTGCTACCAAGTTCTTGTTCATCAATCTCTTCAACCCGTGTCTTCTAGCCAATCTCTTTGCTCAGCTTGAGAAGTGGAACACCATTGTTCAGCTTGTTGTACATCATCAGCATTATCCTTGTGAATACGCGTAGTCTTAACCCCCTTGGCTTCCTGCTTCCCTGGCATAGTGTCCAAACCCTTGCAGTTAAAGCACTGTATCCCATTTGTTGCACTATAAACCGGACTGCCCACTGTTTTCCTATCCCCAGCAACTGTCATCTCCTTTGATTCCCAAACTCTGCCTACTGAATGTCGTTGTTATACCTTGGTGTGGGTATCTTCAGTCTTGTTCCAGGAGTTTGAAGAAGTTCTGAAGGTTGTTTGTTGGTAAGTTGTACATGCTTCTGAAGTTCTTAGCAAGAGTGCCAATTCTTTTTCATATCCTTATCCCTCCGAGCTTGTTCTGATCGCTGTCTTCCTCAGAAAACGGACTCAGCTTGAGGAGTAAACCTGGTTTTGCGCGATCACTTTACCTTTACTGTCCGTGAAGAACGCACTTGGTCGTGTGAAGAAGATTGCATGTATGATGGTGCATTCGATCTTTGAGGTTTTGGTGCCTGATATATTTAGTCTGAATATGGTTTGAGCAGCCGCAAGAAGTGCTAATGGATTTGCACTTCAGGCTATCACTCAGAACGGCATATCATAACTCTCGCTTAGAAATGCTTCAGACGTCAAACAGCTTGCGATATGAGACAGGTGTCTATTTCCTCTTCTTCTTGACAACCGTCACAAATCTCGACCATGAGATCCGAATGAAGTTGTTGAAGAAATGAACATTCAACATTGCATTGTGATACTGCAAGTTGTTTCCTTGTCAACCATACATTCAGTTTATAAAATCGGGAGTAATAAAGACTCATGGATTCTTCTTTCCCCCATCACTCCTTTTTTTCCCCTTAAGAAAATTAAAATTTCTCAAATTCCCAAAATAGATTGGTCTTCACATCTGGTACCTTTTCAGAAACGATTCCCCTTGTTGTAGCCTTTCAATGTCGTTCCACATGCTCCTTAGCTGTGTTCAGATGCATCAACATTGAGTAATTTTCTCCCCATACCCTTCAGAATCAAGAAAATAGCTTCCTCCTTTTCAGCTTGAATAGTAAAGTTTGTTCTCTCTGTCATGTTGTGTAATTGTCCTCTACTTCTCATGTGCGCTACTGTAGTATGTTCTCGCTCTTCAACCTGCTCAATGAGTACTATTCGTAGTAAATTATGAGACCGTCAAGATGCACTTCCTCCAGATATTCACCTATTCGATTTAGTGTCAAGGTATCAGTAGAAAACGCGAATGCCACTGAGAATATCTCCCTGGTCCAATGCCATCGTGGACGCCCTTTGTGACCAATCTGCCATTAGAATTGTTTATGCATTTGGCTATCTGTGGATGATGTATTTACTGGAGTAGACATGATGATGATTAGTTATGAATTATGAAGTGAGAAAGATTTTTTGGATCTTACGTGGATATGAATGTGATTGAGTTGTTGTTGTATCTGCAATTCACTTTCACCATTGTAATTTTAAAACACTACGTCTTGATTAAACCGATAAAAGAATTAACGGATTTACGAATCAAAAAAAACCGTGATGATTTGATGCGGAATCAGCGGCCTATAAATTCCAGAAAAAACTGAAAAATGTCATAGAATCACTGAAAACAAGCTTTTTTTGGCCCTTGTAAAATCTAACCTGCCAGGGCTGGTATACACTCTGCGTGATCCGTCCTCGTTTTTTCTCTTCGTTTGAGGGTCACGGGGCCAAAACGGATATACGGATCAAAAGTTATGGCTGTTTTTACTGAATCACTTTTGTCACTTAAATTACAAAAAATCTTAGCCAACCGCTGCCAAGTAGCAACTCGGCTGTATAGCAACTCGCATGGTTAGCACTTCGCCGTTAGCAACTCGCCGTTAGCAAACCTCGCCGTTAGCTACCCGACCGTAGCACTCGCCGTTAGCAACCCGCCCGTTAGCAACCCGCCTGTTAGCAAACCCGACGATAGCAAAACCGCCGTACAAACCGCTATTTTTGCAACCCGCCGTTTTATTAGCAACCCGCTGTTTTTAGCAAACACCGCCGTTGACCCATAGGCAAACCAGCTGCCAGACAACTTCCTTAAAAATCTAGGATTTTGTCCCTTATCTGATCAAACCGCCACGAAGAATCAAGTACGAATTTACAAGTTTTCACTAAATTACTTTTTAAACCACGAACAAAGCTAGAAACAGTGACAATATGTTAAAGATGTGTATATCAAGTTTAAACACACCTTAACCGTATTCTTTGTAAATCGTCCAATATTGAGCAACCCACCACGAAGAACAACACTAACCTTTTAAAGCTTAATAATTCGAGCAAGAAGCTTGTATAAACCCACCACGAAATTGATACAACCTAGCCTATTTGATGTGTAGATTACAAGTTAGTAAGAACAAGATCTAAACCAACAAATAAGCCCCAAAAAAATTTTGAGCCGTGGTTTTTGTCACATATAAGCCTCGAATTTGCAGCTGTTTTTGACCACATGAATCAACCATCGAATCACACGTAGCACTATGCCAATTGTAGGATCCCGATAAACACTCATAACATATATAACCCATACAAATCGAACAAGAAATGAGAAAGAGAGTGAGTTGTATTTAGAGAGAGAAAGGAGAGAGAGAAATGAGAGAGAAAAGACAAAAGATATACTTAGAAAAATGAACAACTTACTTTTTCTACAGAAGAAAAAGTATATATCCCAGCACCGTCCGTCGCGTTGAAAGGTACGCGCGAGGAATATTTTAACTAGGACACCGGGCTCTGGATTTTGCTTGGGATTAAACCCGAAACATATACAATATATAGATTCACTATCGAGCCCGATTCCCGATAATATCCTATTACAACGTTAACTAATTAAGACCGAAGCTCCATCGTAGAGTGACTGAGCTTCCTTGTTCACTCAAAAATGAGGCTAACATCACCATCTTTCACAGACCACCATCACACTTGCCATCATCATCGTTCACCACCACCATTACCTTTTCCATCATCATCTTGTAAGAGACCTAGATCGCGTCTGAAGAACAAATCAAAGTAACAGACAATAATAAGGGAAAGAGATGTGTTTTAGAAAGGAGTGGATGAGAACAATTCTAGAGAGAGAAAGTAAAAACAAATAAAAGAAATGCTGTAAAGTGACTGTAAAATGAAAGACCAACACCCGTTCCATGGCATGAGAGGGTTTAAAATACCACCTAATGTGGGCCGCTAAAGATTAGGCCCATGTCTTTCCATGGGAATTTGATGCTTTGGCTCGGTTAGCGTTACTAAATAATACATTGTGGACTATACGAGCTAGAAATGTCAAATACAATGAGGAGTGGACCGATCTTTTTTGATTCTAACAATCTCCCCTAAGGGAGGTCACTTCAGTTTACAACAACAAAGCTCCTATATTCTCATAAATGTCTTTTGTCCTTTAGCTCGTAGTCTTTGTTATCATACTTTGATCTTGTAGAAATTAAAAACAAAAAAAAAGAATCTTATAACGCCATCTTTATGAACATTTAGGCATTAGCTTGTAACTATGTTCTTAGAACTTGTATGTGATCTTTTGAGCTTCTTAAGATCATCAACCAAGCATAATCTCTATTCGCCATCTTGAAATCTTTTCCTTTTTGTGTTCTTGTGACTTCTAAACCGACATGCTCATACTGTTCTTGATGTTTAAAGTGAGTGTAACCATCTTTCTTGATATTCTTTAACTTTAACACTTCGTCACTTCGAGAAAGACATTCGGTATTAGAGTGACAGAAACTTCTTTGAAATTCTTTGACTTTAATACTTCGTCACTTTAAGAAAGACGTACGGTATCAGAGTAGCGGAAGTCTTGAAGCATGTACTTGAGCTTTCATGATGTATTTATATTTGTCGGTCAGGTATAAGCATGTGGTTATGAATCTTTAAGACAGCTAGAATTAGGTACCTTCACCTCTATCTTTAAGTTTCCTGCATTAAAATAGTTAGCAATAAATGGGGGGTGTGTGGTGACGGAAACCCGAATATGCCTTTGTCCAATCACAAGTGATATCCTGTGGTTGATTAACCTCAAATCCGTGAGGATCGACCTGTGATCAGGTAGATTTAATTTAAGAAGAATCTCCTTGACAGGATTTCTAGCTTGCAGTATTGAATCTTTCTAACACTTGTGTATTAGATTCATCATACTCAACATGTTCTCATTATCGGAATGTCTCAAAGTAGACAACACGATAAAAGTGAACCAGTGAGTTACTATTTCACCGATTGAATAGAAAAATCGATTTGAAAATTCAATCGACGTGTCACTTGCTAAAGTGGTTTTGTGACACATCGAGAGTTTTAGCATTTCAAAATTTATCAATTGTCTATTCATAACCTAGAACAAGTTTAATTCATATATAATCACACCATCGTTGCTTTCCAGTTGTCACAAGTTTGATTCATAAGAATCACACAAGTCACCTACCGAGAGCTTGTTTGATGTTGGCTCAAGCAGGATTCCCATTGTCATTGTGAATACTTAAGTATCACTTTGATGTTCTGGCAAGATCACAAGGATAATGCGTAGGACTCTAAATGATATTACTGGTTTTCACAGTATGTGAGAAACCAGCTTATAATTGATAAGTGTCCTATAGAGATTTATGGATGATCTCTTTTAGCTCTAGACTTAATAGTGCACTATGGTTTTAGTGATCGGAGGCTGGAGCAGACTACCACCTTTTCAATACCAACTAACTCGGAGTGAGAAGCTTGATAGAAATGCGTGTAATCTTTGTGATAAATGAAACAAAAATCTTTTGAGAGATTCTGAGTGGCTAGGGAGGGTTGTGCATTGCATCACTGGGTCAATGATGTCAGTCTTCAATGTCAGCAATCATCTTTGTGATTCTTGACAGCAGATGTATTGACCTGGTTTCTGCCTAAGTGTAAAGAGGGCTTCTTTCTTTTCCCCCTTTATCTTAACTTTTATTTTTAATTCTTCAACCCCTTCAGCGCTTACCGAGACTTCATAACTAGTAACTTGTTGGGTTTGTTCCAGTACTAGCTCCATCTCAGTCAGCACTTTTCCCTTAATCTCACTTTACTCCTTTTTTTCATACCTAAGGACTTATACATTATCTAGTGGAATATCACTCGGTAGATCCCTCAGATCTGGCTGGATCATGGGAATAGATACCTAAACTTAACCATCTCATAACTCCAATACAGTAATTTAAATGGTCGGTCTTTGGTACTTCCACATTTCAGCCAACACTTAACTATTTGCTCCCCCTTCATATGTGCATCGACTAATCAAAAGAGTTTAGCACATATATGGGATAATATACATTAGAGATCTTAAAATTCACATCTTTAGCCATATATTTTAATCATATTTTCTCTCCTTATCAAAAATATTAAATCTCTTGATATTTTGGATATCAATTGATTCAAATATAACTGCTTTCGGGGAAAAATGTCTAATTATTAACAAGCCGTATTAATAGCATTTTTAATGAGGGTATTATATGGTGTTTGAGTATGTTAATTTGAAATTTTTTGAATTTACTAAGAAATTATTGAAAATTCATACTCAAACACTATATATGCCTAATTTTTTAAGACTACACTACACATTTATATATTCACAAGATTATTATATACGAGGTTTGACCTGAATGAGAAGAACATCATATGATAGAATCATATGGTTCTTTTAGCAAATCAGCCATAGGTCTCCTTCGTAACAATCTCCCACCAACGAACTTTCTAAGCTCCTCATTAACCTTCTTTCTTTCAAGAAGTTGTTCAATTGATCATGTTCTGTCCAAGAGCAATATTTCGGCATTGCATCAACTTTCTTCCAAGTTAGCAAAAGTATTTGCTTTAAACTTTGAGTAGAAACAAATTCAGATACATATGTACTTGAGCTTGGTGTGGTTGGTGATGTCAGTGTTGATGTTGTCTTAGCTTCCCCCTAAACCATCAAACCTTTCGTTGAGTAAGTCAAAAAACTTGTCTTGCAAGCCGCAATTCAAGCAGTCTTGATGTATAAAGCCAGAATTTCCCGGAAGCACACCCAAAAAACCCAGTTCCAAGGAATTTAATACCCTGTGCAACACCAAAGTCAATTAATCCTGGATTAGACAAATTAAATCCCTATGTGTACCCATTATTAAATATTCTACTCATTTTAAGAATAAGCTTAGAGATTTGTCCGGTGCTCTGTCTCAAAACTTTAATTGAATCATACATAGCTCATTCTTCACTTTTTTAAATAATTATACTTCCAACACTTCCACTAGGGACACAAATGATGCATACTGACTAACTACGGAGATGTCCTTTTCCACCATGTGATGAAAATAAATGCACCCGTAAGAAACAAAGAAAGGCCTAGGAATTTAAAGAAAGGTAGACCGTTCAACAAGAAGGTCTTGGAACTCTATCAAGTCTATACATCAACTCCTATCCCCATTTATTGGTTCGACCCAAAACCCTTTGGAATCCACCAATACTTGCTACGAGCACACATACTTAGAGATCTGTGTTTGAGGTATAAATAACCTTAGATCTATCCCGTGAGAATCAACTTCCAATGCTATTAAAACTAGTTGATTATTCCAAACCACATCTAAGTCATTTTACAACTATAGGTGTTTGGTAATGCATTGATCGAATTCGTATAAGAGCCTCTTATACTCATTAGGCCCACTCATATTTCAAATACAAAGTCCCTAAAGTTTGAGCAAACAAATAACATCTTAGAAAGACATAGTGCGAGTATTTTAAAATCTCCATTAACTTCCCCTTAAAACAGTTGATCCCGTCATTATTAATAACTATATCCGTTTATTTCACATGACTAATATTGAAAGACCATTTTTAAAGATTATTCTTGATGACAAATTTCTCACCCCAAAATAATGACCCATTTCTAGTTCTTAAGAGTTTGTGTGTCATTGCGGTTTGAGTGGTTAAATTACATTGAAAAATCTTTTTTTGTGATTACTGACTTGAAATACACTGATTCAATGTGAAGACAACTTTTTACTGATAAAAATAAGATTTCTCTTATTTTAAGCACAGAGGCGCACTGACCACGTACACTTATGAGGAATAAAGGGAAGCATGGGTAATGATGCATAGTAATCACAAGCCTTTGCATGTGTCATAAGATAGACCCGAAGCTCCTCTCCGAGGAATAAATTCCCGTTAATGAGGCGTCTCAAGTATTCTTTTTGAAATACTTGCCTTAAAGATGATGACCGGGTCTTGCTCATCTAAAATTAGAGCAGCCATTTTTTGTGCATGTTTTTAGAAAACATTAGAACTTCTCTCGAACACTGCACTTTAATAACCTGTATCATTACTTAAACTGACATTTCTAAGACTCCGTAAAGTGCAGAATTGAATTTTCAAGAAGACAATGCCATTCATTACCTCTATTCTATATTTTTTACTTCATTATTAAAAACTTCATTCTTTGGCTCGTTTAAAGATTTTATAATTTTTTGTATTCTTGTTTGCGTAAAAGTTTTATAAAATATTAAAACAATCTAGTTTGTTTTTCGTTTTAAATATAGATACATAATTATACAGGTATTTGGAATAGGTTACCAACCAGTCTATTCGACACATCATACTGCCATACGATCAGTACTATTCGCATTCCCAGCTTGTTGATGAGAAATTCAATTCTTTAACTGCCAAGGGCTTTAGTGAAGATGTCCGACAGCTGATATTCCATATTGACAATGTAAAGCTCTACTACTCCATTCTCCACTTGCTCTTTTATGAAGTTGAATCTGATGCCAATATGTTTTGATCGGGAATGTTGAACATTGTTGCAACATAAGGTAATAGCGTTTTTGTTATCACAGTACATTGAAATTTTATTAAATCCAAGGCTATAGTCGGTAAGCTGTGATCTCATCCAAAGGACTTGAGCACAACAACCAGACAAGGCTATATATTCAGCTTCCGTACTGGATATCATAGACCAACGCTTTCTGCTTTTGATGACCATGCAAACAAACCTGTTCCTAATAACTGCATACTTCCAGAAGTAACTTTCAATTAGAGTATCTTGGCAACCCGCATGATCAACGTCTGCATAACTGTTAAGAAATAGAAGATTCCTTTGGATACATAGTCCCCTAATGTAATATGTATCCACGTGAAGTATTTAAAGATTCTTATTACAGCTCTAAGGTGCTTTTCGTAGCTTTGCTTGATACCGACACACATGCATACAACAAATGTAAGGTCTGAGGCTACTGGCTGTGAATACAAAAGGGTGCCAACCATTCCACAATATGTTTAGTGTCACCGGCTTTCCCCTTGTGGATCTTCATAACAGTTAGATTTCTCTACATGGAGTATCTACGGGTCAAGATTTCCATAACCAATTTTTTCTTAATGATTATAAGCATATTTAGATTGAGTTTTAAGAAGATGCCTCTAGACTTTTGTGAAATCTTAGTCCTAAAAAAATGATATTTATGCCCATCACGACAACTCAAACTTGAACACATATTTTTTGAAAATTGGTCACATATTTCAGTGTAGTAAGACGCAAAGATTATATCATCACCATCAGATTTTATACCAGGAGGAAATATCTTTGCCTTGTTTTTCATGATGAAACAACGTAGATCCACGGTTCCTTAAGAGAATTCATGATATAGTAGAAAACATCTGACAGTAGATCGACCACCAGCGCAGAGAGCTTGTTTCAACCCATAGAGAGCCTTCTTAAGCTTGTACACATGATTCAGATTGTATTGATCTACAAACCTATCTGGTTGGCTGACATAAACTTCTTCGCGCAGAATGTCGTCTTAACATCCATTTGATAGATGAGCATATTCATGTGAGTAGCATATGCGAGGAAAATTCAAATAGCATCAAGTCTAGCCACTGGAGCAAAAGATTCCTCAAAATAAATTCCCTCTTCATGACGGTAACCACGAGCCACCAATTGAGCCTTGTTTTTTAGAATTCCTCCCATTTCATCAAGTTTCACCTTATAAATCCATTTTAAAGTAATGACCATCACTTTATCTGGACGAGGAACAAGTTTCCGCCTACGTCAAGACGTTCAAATCATTTAGCTCTCTTGCATTGCATATCAATCAAGTTTCACCTTGTAGATCCATTTTAAAGTAATAACCATCACTTTATCTAGACGAGAAACGAGTTCCCAGACTTTAAGATGTTCAAATTCATTCAGCTCCTCTTGCATTACTTCAATCCAACATGCTTAAGTTAATGCATCTTTTTAGTTCTTTGGTTCAACTGATGTGAGAAAGGCATCATAGTAACAAAATAAGGCTTGTTCATGGAGTTAGAGTCTTGTGGAAACAGGTCTGCTGAGTTCACCGATTATGTTGTCTAAAGGATGATCCTTGGTCCATTTGGTAACGTGTTCTGAGTTAGGAGCAGCAGTGTGAACAATGATGGGAATAACGTCCAAAGAAGAAGATGCTTCAGAAACATTTTCTGAAATTAGAATGCCAAAGAATGGATCGTTATTCATGTATGCAACATCTAAGTCATGATTCTCTTCTTCAACATCGTTAGAAATGACAGGAGATTAAGTTTCGGGTGTTGTTTGTGAGTTACTAGGTGATGGTGCATCTTGGTCAACATTTGTTGAGGGAGGTAAACCGGTTGATACATCGGGTTCTGGAGATACTACTTCAGCAATTGGAGTAATGACTTCAGGGGATGTGTGATCAACACGTGATGGAGGGTTGAATAATTCATCAAATAGTGGTTGAAACAAAAGATCCCAATCAGTTCTTGAAGGTGGTACAAACGGTTTTGAAGGAGGAGGGTTTGGCACGAGTCCTGAACTGATTATTGCAGGATTCATTTCATGAAGTGCGGGTTCTAAACTGCTGTGTTCAGAAGCCATTGTTGTCAGCTCATCAAAATCTATATGAATTGTTTCGATGATTCGTTTGGTACGTCGATTGTAAATTCGAAATGCTTTCTTCGTGGGTGCATAGCCAATGAAAATACCAATATCAGTTTCGATTGTAACTTTCCCAAGTTCTCGCTATCATTTGTTGGATAACAAAGTGCACCAAATACATGGAAAAATGATAAATCAGGAAGTTTGTCATGTAAAAGCTCATATGGTGTTTTTCCTTGACGAAGACATATGATGGAACGATTTTGGGTGTAACATGCTATAGCAACTGCCTTTACCCATAAGAATAATGGAGCTTTTTCATAATTCAACATTATGCGGACAACTTCAATTAGCGTTTGGTTACGTCTTTCAATGACACCATTTTGCTGTGGAGAGCGAGAAACAAATGTTTCATAAGAGATGCCAACCTTCTCATAGTATTCACGCAAAGTTTGATTAATAAATTCAGTTCCATTATCTGTTCTGATTCGTCGGACAGGTACTTTAAGCCGTACTTGGATCATCTTGAGAAACTTGATTATGAAATATTGAGCTTCATCTTTTAACCTTAAGCACTTTACCCATTTAAATCGAGAGTAATCATCGACAATGACGAGAATGTACTTCTTTCCATTAACACTTGTGACACGCATTAGGCCACAAAGATTCATGTGCAAAAGATAAAGTTTTTCTTGGTTGATGTCTTCAAATTTAGGTTTGTAAGATTTCTTCTTGCTTTTGCCCATTGCACATGCAGAACATAGATGGTCCTTTTCAAACTTTAGCTTAGGTAGACCTCAAACAAGACCGTGTCTAGCTAAATGGTTGATTGCACCAATGTTCAAATGAGATAGACGTCAGTGCCATAGCCAAGACTTAGTCTTTAAGGCCTTTGACAAGAGACATATATGAGGACGCCATCACATCTCCAAGAGATAAAGTATACAAATTGTTGCCTCGAGATCCAGTCAATAGATCAACACCTTCTAGATTACAAATGAAGCATGTGTGTTGAAAAAGCAACTTCAAGGTTCGAATCACAGAATTGCCCAACGAAGAATAAGTTGTGTCCAAGTCCTTTTATGTAGTAAACCCTTGAGATCGTAACATTCCCAATATGATAATCACCATATCCTAACATCTTTGCCATGTGATCATTTTCAAATTTGACTGTACTTAAAAGTTTATTGACGAAATTGGTGAGCTAAGAGCAATCTCCGGTCATATGCTTGGAGCAGCTAGAGTCCAAATACTAGAGAACAATTTAGACGACCTGCATTCATCAAGAGAGGAAAACGGAACATCAGAAACTATAGATACCCAAGATTTACCGGGTTCCTTTTTGTTAGCAGATATAGATTTAATAATCTTAGGTTTGCTAACAGGAACTTTAGTTTTAGATTTCCTAGGTTTCCTTGAGTAAACCAATGTTACTACAAGCTTAGGTGTATCACTTTCTAGAGCAGTTGGTTTCCTAAAGGGTACTTCAGTAGGTGTGGTTAGCCTAGTTAAAGGGCACACATTTCCTACTATAGTAAAGGTCCGACTAGTAGGTCTGCAAGTGTATCCAATATTTGTGAACACTTTTCATGTTGGTTTCCTAAATTTTCTCTATGAACTTTTCTTAACAGATTTAGATTTAGTACGAGCATTTACATTATTGATAAAATCAAGAACACACAAATCATGATTATCAAAAAACATGCAACCATTACACTTAACACATAGAAGTTCAGAATTCACATTAAGCTTAGAATGCTGCACATTTGCATTTCCTTTAGGTTTAACAAAACAATTCTTATTTTTTAAACTAGATTTAACTGTCCTAGGGTGGGCTTCTACTTTATTCTTCTGAGTACTACTTGGTGTTTGTTGAATCTTATCTTTCTTTGTATTACCTGAAGGCTGTGATCCTCTAGCACTAGTAGACGGTTTTACTCCTGTAGAAGACAACATAGGTTTGTTAAAAACTAGGTTTGATGAAGAAGTTTTTTTTGTGTTTGTGTTTCCTGAGGATGTGACGGGCTCAGTGAATCGAACTCTTTTGTCCTTGTTCTTGATTGAGTATTATTGAGATTCAAAAGGTGATCCATACTGTGAAGATTGATAAGGTGAAACAAATTGTTGATGTTGAGAGTTCTGGTAAGAGTGCTGATGAGATTGATAAGGAGACTGTGTCATTTGGTGAGATGCAACTAAAGCAAGAGTAATCGGAGACACATTCATGTCATCAATTGAACTTCATTTGCATGTCGTTTCATGTAGTTTCCAAGTGATCAATGAATCTGATCAACATTAGTAGTAGCACATCTTTGACCCAACTTAACATCATTGATGAATTTGCCTCCAGTCATTTAGGAAGAGTGTCAGAAACATAGTATTGACTTGAAATTGCTCCAGTGCATCTTGTAAATATTCATATTCATTGATAACAGAGTGAATCTCAAGTATACTCGTGGTAACGACTCTCTCCCTTTCTTGTATGTAAACTTATCAAATTCATCGTACAACTTACACTCTCGTTCTTGCTTTGTTAACGACGTTCCTTGCAATAGCATGTCCTAAATTTTTCTCCCAAATAACCTTGGCTACAATAATGTTTTGACTAACAAGAGCAAATAAATTTCAGTTGGAAAGGCCTTGTAGAAAGAATGATGGTTTTATTGCTTTGATGTCATAATTCCCAGCTTGAATGGTTTCTTCTGCAGAGTTAATTCCATATCATCCTTTGGTCTAGTTACAACCATCCATGTCATTGTTGGCCCAAACAAGTGGACCTTTTCAACATGAAGCTAGAATCAATCTAAAAACCGTGAGGTCTATTCATCATAAAAGTTTCCATTCTTTTCTGCTTTTCCACGAGTTATACAAGTGTTTTTCAAGCATCGGTGGTTTATTGTCACCACCCGAGAGAAGTAACTTATCAGCAAGAGTCATCATTGATAAATGGGTATTTTCAAATGATTTGAAAGTTAATTAATCATATAAGATAAATTTATTATTATAATTTATTATATTTATAGATATTGATTTAAAAATTAAATAATATCAATTAAATATTAAATAATAATTAAATAAATTATTAATACCCTTTGATCGAAGCGGAGATATAAAGTAATTGTGGTTTGATGGAGTTTTTCTTTTTATGTTGTTTATAAGTCTTGAAACTATACGGGATATTAACAATTCTTGACAAAACCGGAGAAAGCAATTGAGTGATTCATACGGAGTTTTTAACAAGTCAAAGAAATAAACCGTATAATTTTGATAAAGCAATTTTGAGTTTTAAGTAAATGTTGCGAATTTGAATGATTAAGTGAGATTTCAAATTTGTGTCCTTAAAAAATTGCAAATTCAGGTATTTAGGATAAATTGTAAATTCGTGTCCTTAAGAACACTGCCAATTCGTGTCGAACTAGAAATTGCAAATTCGGGGACACAGGATTGCAATTTCGGAGTCTTCTGAAAGATTGCGAATTCGAAGCCTTCAAAAAAATTGAAAATTCGTTTGATTCTAGAAACTATGAATTCGGGTGAAACACAAATTGCTAATTCAGATGAGACTAAAAACTACGCATTCGGGTGAAACACAAATTGCTAATTCAGATGAGACTAACATATGCGAATTCGAGTGAAACACAAATTGCTAATTCGGATGAGACCTAAAAAATAAATTTGCGAATTCCGGAGCGAAACACCCAAATTGCCTAATTCGGATAAAAACAACAAAATTGCTAATTTTTATTCATTGTTAACACCACTGACCGAAACATCAAATCTTTAAAACACAAAAAGACACCTTTTTTATTGTTTTTTCCCAAAATTTCTTGTACAACTAGTATTCTTAATCCTAAAGGTACCATTACAAATGATAACTTTTTTTTTTTAATTAAGAGCCGAAATTTTCAAAATCAAGATTTGTACTTTATAAGGTTTTTTTGAAAACAAAAAAACAGAAGAACAAAAATGATTTTTCTTTAATCAAAGCAAATACACCAATATCCCTAAGATACAAGATTAAATTTACCAAGTAAAAATGACCTTATATTGTATTGTAAAGGCTTCGAATACAAAAGAAAAGAAAGAAAGAAAAACGTACGGAATAACAAGCAAAAACGAACCACAAACCAAACACAAAAACTAAGCAAATCACTCCATAGATCTTGATACCAATTGAAGAATACTTGTAATCATTGATATATGAACCAAGAACTAGTGAGAGAAAGTGGAAGGAATGATGTATTTTCTAGAGAGAGAAAGTGAATAACATAGAATGCATAAAGTGAAAATGAGAATACAAACTAACCAACACCCTCTCCAAGGCATGAGAGGGTATTTATTACCACAAATATTTTGGCCGGCCATAATGGGCCTTGGAAGCTTCACATGGGCCTTTTGTGCCATATTTAGCTTATAGACTAAATATTACTAACTTAACGGCTTTGGCTACTAAATATTGGAAGTGATCGATACATTTCTTGTTTCTAACACAGTAATTCATTTTCGACAAAACAAATTTGAAAATGATCAAATTCGGAAGAGTCAAATCTGTGAAAGTCAAAATTCAGAAGTCAACATTGAAAAAGTCAACTTTCAATTTCAAAAGTGTCGAATTTGTTGCTAAAAAACCAAACCCAGACAAAATTTTTTAGGGGGGCTTTCTAGATTTAATATGTGATAATGATAAATTGGTTTTGACCGTTTTTTGCATTAAACAGAATGAGGAGTGAGTGACTTAGTGACCATTCAATTGTTGAATTAGATGGGTATGTTTACATAGTATAAGATTCATTACAAGAAGAAAAAAATAAAGAATTTCAAAATAACTAGAGTCTGATAATTCAATTCTCAATTGTTTAAGTGGTCTAAGTCATGTCCGGTTATGACCATTTTCTGCATTGAACAGAATGAGGAGTGAGTGACTTAGTGACCATTCAGTTGTTGAATTAGATGTGTTTATTTACATGGTATAAGATTTATTACAAAGAAGCAAAAATGAAGAATTTCAAAATAACTAGATTTTGATAATTCAATTCTCAATTGTTTAAGTGGTCTAAGTCATGTCCGGTTTCGACCGTTTTCTGCAATGAGCAGAATGATGAGTGAGTGACTTAGTGACCATTCAGTTTTTAAATTGGGTTTGACTGATTCTATGTTATCAAAAACAAATTCTTTTGCACAAATGATTTTTGAAAAAGTTCTCAAATTTCTGTATTGTGTCAAAAATGGTACTCTTTCACAAAAAGTTTTAAGAATATAATTGATATCTCTTCAATTTCTCAAATATGAGTCTTATTCAAATTCAAAGAGTATCTTCATCGTTCTTGAAAGAGTATCATTTCACAAAAAAATTTTGGTGAGGATATTCTAATCAGAAAGAGAGACAAAAACCATATGTGAAAAACAAAATCTGAAGTGTGTTTGAAAAAGAAATGCTAGAACACACAAAAAGAGAAATCAAAAGAAAAATGCAAATAAAGCGTATGGCGTGTGTTAGAAAAAGCAAGAAAAAGCACATGAGAAATAAACTAATCAAAAATATGTTCAAAAAGAATTGCCAGAACATATAAAATGGACAGAGCGGAAAGAGACAAAAATGTCATGTAAATTGTTTGTTATCTAACATCTTGTCATCAATCATTCAGAATTCATCATGGCACAACCACAAAGACAAGCTGATGTTCACCAAGACGAATTTTGTCCACCCAACAAACGATATGCTCTCATGGATGCCAACAAAAAGATGGATCTTGACAATCCATTGTGTCCAAATGAAAGCAAAATCCTGGCAAACATTCTTCAGAACCATCCACTCAGATTCAGCATTGTTGCTTCTTCATTAGTAACTGGATACACTTGGGGCAGTTCTGGCATACTTTGAAGGAAGATGGATTAAAGTATAGGCTCTCGTTTATGCTTGTCAGGAAAGAGCTCACTCTGACTGTTGATGATTTCAGGACAATATTCCAACTGCCTCAAGTCACAAACAACAATCATGAACACTTTATTGCTACACCAAAGTTCTTAAAGATGGTTCCATTTTATATAAAAGATCTTGGTTTTACACTGGAATTAAGATCGCCATCTAACTTTAAGATAACCGGTCTCGTACAACCGTGGAAGACACTCTGCAAGATGTTTTCAAGTTGTCTGACGACACGAGTCACTAGTTTTGATCAACCGCCTTTGCAGATCATGCAGATGTTGTATTGCTTTGTCAATAATATACATGTTGACTATGCTGACTTGCTTTGGGAAGGACTGCACTACTCACTCGAACATCCATCAACACTGATTCCTTATCCCAGATTCACAAAGCTTATAGTGAGTCACTACATGATTGCTTTCCCTGAGATCTCGAGAAGAGATAGTGATAAGTATTACAATTTGGAAGATGATATGATAGTTAAGAACATTTTCAATTTAGGGAAGCATAAGGACGGAGTTGGAATGAAAATTTTGAGTTGGATGATAACCAATGAGATGAAGCTCACGAAGAATTATCAATTGTTGCTGCAGTGTTTGGGGTAGATGTTCCTACGAGTCAGTTACAACCGATTGAGTCTACCCAAGGAACGCATAGGACAACTAGCGCCTCTAGGTCACCTAACCCTGATGTGGATGAAGGAGAATCAAGTGCTCTACGAAAATCTGCTGTTATTAGACTTCATATTCCTCAAAGACGATCAACTCGACTTACTCCACCAACACCAATCCCAACTACTGCTGAGGCTGACGACATACTCTTACAAGATACAATTCAACTAAGCCTTGTTGAGCAGAAAAGTCATAATGAACTTGAAGCAAAGAAAAATGTACAAGTAGTTGAGGAGCACTTGATTGCTGAGGAGATTGAGAAACTAGTGGAAGGAACAGAGAATGTAGAAATTGTTGAGGTTAATAGTTCTACCCTTAGGCAAAATGATACTCAAAATGATCCCGACACTAGGTTAGAGCCCAGGAGTAATAAGGAAAGTCCAGAGGTGGAGATAACTGCTGAAGTACAACCAGTCAATATTAATAAAGAGGAAGAAGAGTCAGCAGAGGATGATTATGAGTTGAAAAGAAGGGAAAAGGGAAGAATGTAGAGGAGTCTAGGCATATACCATCCCCTACAACAATTAGATCCCTTAGGATTCATTCTACTCTCATATCTTCGGATACTGAGAAACTCGAGGAATTGGCGGTTAATGATCCACTACCTTCATCTTCAACACCATCGTCATCTTCACCAAAATTCAAACTATCTGCAACAACCCGACTCTTATCCTTGTATAAATCCTAGACTGGACGCGTCAAACAATAAAAGAGTTTCTTTGATGAATCGAAAGGACGCTACAATTATTTGTTTGAAAATCTAAAGACAAGGTTCATGCCGAGAAAGAAGTTTAATGTGCTTGCTCAACATCTACAAGAAATCATGGAAGAGTCGTTGCCTTAAATGGTAGATGATCGAGTCAAGGAGCTTATAAAGACACACGTTCCAATATATGTTGCACAGAGACTCATAATGGAAAGACAACAGAGTCAAGAGGATGTGGCAAAGATGATTGCAGATGCAATACAGCAAGAACGCGAGAATCTTCAGGCAAATATTTCTTCGCAAATTAACTATGCTATCAGTAACCATATTCCTTCTTAGGTTGACTCATCTGTTAGGAATTACATGTCAGGAAATATTTTTCATGTCCATCCGACTCAAGCCACTCCAACCTCTGCACAAGAATAGCAATACCAATTATATCTAACCATGATAAACAATCCCCAGTTGCAACAGGATGAGTTACCAATTTAGCTCGCACTTAAGTACAAGTTTGAAAGACTTCATGTATCCGATACTCCATGTAGACCTTCTGCCATTCGCCCAAGAGATCAGGACGATCTGCATGATGATGCTCATCCTGAGGGGGAGAATGATGCATAAAGGCAGAAGACATCTGAGCATGGGACCTATGTGTTTTGAGAATCATCATCTGGTCAAGACAATGAAAGTAAAGCAGGTCTATCAATGTCAGGTAATCAAGAACAATTAGATGACTTTGATTTTAGGAAGGATTCTTATGCCACAGATGATGATGAACTTCCTATTGAGAAAGTGTCATGAGAACTTGTAAATGAAATGTCACAAATTGTTGATGAAGTAAAAATACGCAAAGTTGTTAATGAAATGTTGAGATAACAGTGCACTTTAGGAGATGAGCATCAATACCACATTGATCAGATGCAAAACTTCTTGAAGAATGATATTGTGTGGGAAAGAAGGAAAGAAATATTAGTTTCACCACATCCACAAAAGCCCACTCTAGTCGTCTAAAGCTACTAAAGAGATCCCAAAGCTCCTGCACTATCTCTGGTTAATCAAGATCTATTATACCTAAAGAAAGGATGCTCAGGACCTGAGAAGATTGTGATGTCTCTTCATAAGTCTCCTGCAGTTATCTTTCCTGATGATGATATTGAAGAAAGAACTTCCAGATGTGTAGATAAATGTGTGAAGAAGTTTAACCCTTATGCTCGATACAATGTCGAAATTAGAAGAATCCACATGCAAAGATCTTCTACATCAAGAAACAAAAAGAGCCCGGAAAGCCAAAGGAAGTAGTCTACTCAAATTCAAAGATTGTTCAAATCATCAAGACTTATTGGGAACTAGGACATGAGCACAAGTTTATAACAAAGATTGTTGCAAGAAGAGCAAATGGTAGCATAGTGTCAATTACATAGTCAGATTACAAGAACCTCAACAAGAATGATATTGAGGATATGTATCTGCTAATTGTTAACAGCAAGGTAGACGACTATGTTAAGACTGGTTTGTTGTGGTCATTTTCAGTCTTCATCAGGAGTACAGTGATCTGGGGAAGAGTGCATGATTTCCAGCTAGGAGTGAAAAGCTATCAATAGAAGGTCAATCTTACTGTACCACCAATCACTTTCCCAGGCATTGAGAAGTACAAGGTGTTCTCCATCGTCTTTGAGCCCGTGTATGGTATTGTATACAAGAACAATAAGAAAGAAAAAAGAGTGATGAGACATCAAGAAATTCATAAGTTCTGTGATGCTACATTAAAAAGAGTCTTGGAAGGATGGAAGAGCTACAACAACAATGTAAAACATAGGTATGTGACTCTAAGTCTCAGTAATGAAGATGCTAAATACCTGCAACTGTTTGAGGAAGATATTGAAGAACGGTACGTTGGAAAATGTACGTGAACGGAAGACCACTAGGATCAAGAAGAGAACGCCCAGAATAATCGACCCTTAGGGGGAGATTGTTAAGATCATAAAAGTGTCGATTATGATACTTTAAGTGGTTTTATCTATTATTAGTGGTTCGTCTTTATTTTATAAAGTAGAAAGTAGTTTATAATAAGGAGAAATATGCTAAAAGTGAAAAATAACATATTATCCAAAGATTAGGGACTAGATTGCAGAATTAGGAAAATAAAGGAAGGAAATCCAACCTCCCTCTCCTATAAATAGCCACCTAATCATCATTAGGTGGTTAAGGCTTGTAACAAACTCATTTACTCTCCTTTTTCTCTTTTGTTATAAAATTTGGAAATTGTAAAAGACTTGCCTTCCTTTCTTAATTCTCTCTATTATAAACCTTCCTAATCGTAAGATTCAAGCTAAAACAAGACCTAACACATATTATTAATCGTAAACTTCCACTTCGACATAAATCACTTAAGGTATGTATAAACGAATCATTAAACATGATTAGTGATCAAGAAAATAATTCTTCTTAAACATTACATTTCTACAAAAGTATTTTTACAAAAATAAAAATATTCAAAATATTTTTATTTATAAAAGAAATGTTTTAATTAGTTATAAATATTTAAAATCTGGTTTTCCCGCAAAATGGAAGCTTCTGCACCAGATTTAACCTTCCTTAGTACAGGACAAAAATGAGAGCATCTACCTAGGGGCGGTCCCTTGATAGGCAAAACGGCCTCTAGATATATTTGGGACCGCCGAGCCACTGCCAGGGGATGTTACCATTTCCTGGCTATAAATACTACACTATTCCTTACAGTTCTTCAGACATCTTTACACAAAATTTTCAAATCTCTTTCTCTGTCTAAAATCCCATTTCTCTGTCTAAATCTCTAGATCACTAACATAGTTTAATTTTGTTTCAAGTGATCCAATCTCTTCTTCTTCCTCCTTCTATCAAGTGCAAGAGAAAAACACTCGTATTTGCCAAGAAACAAAGTATTATAGGTTAGTAATTTCTTCTATCTTCTTCTAGATCCAAACCTTTATTGTTTGATCTTGTGTGATTGTGTAAATCTGGATAGTGTATAAATTCAGAAGTGTTGATTGAGTTTCGGTTAGTATTTTAGACCTTAAGATACACTAGTGAAGTGGTAGATTGGTTCTAGCTAAGATTAGGACTCGACATTTAGCTTTGTGTCGGAAAACAATATAAGCGATGTGTAAACGGTTTTATCCGCCTGAAGGGAGTTTGTTGACATAGTGAAATCTCGAGTCGGATACTCGAGGAGTGAAGTAGGGCGAAGAAGAGCTTCGTAGCCGAACCACTATAATTCTCGGTGTTGCGGTTTGATTGTTCTGTCTCTTATCTTTTATTTACGTTCCTTATTTATTGTTTATATTGTGATTGAATTGCAAGTAGTTAGATATATTGATTGTTCATATCGTTGGTTGATATCACATATACTTGAATCAAACGTTTTTATAAACAAAGTTTTAAAACGCCAATTAACCGGTAAACTATTCACCCTCCCCCCTTCTAGTTTCCACACTATAGAAATTACAAACGATATCTTTGTGGGAAACCTTAGAATCCGTTTTACAATTTGTCGAACTGAAATAACTAAGATACCCTTATTTTCATTTTTCATGACTTTTCCTTAATTCTTTTATTATTTTTCTTTAAATAAATTCATCCCATTTACTCTCTAAAAACACATACCCATAAAATATTAAAAGTCAACAATCGCCACTTTAAATACCTCATTAACGAAATTACTTTTAGCATATACATCCACGGTTATCGTTTTGTCAACAATCACCACTTCAAAGTAGAAACTTATCATAATTACAAACACAAAGAACAATCACCCATTTTTCCAAATCACATCTCATACCATGTCATTCTCTTCAAAAAAAATAGAACCACAACAACATCAAGAGAAATTATAATAGTACAGATCTTGGGGATCATTTGTGGTGGCCGGTAACGATAGCATACTGGATCACCATTGTGGTGGTGGCCGGTGATGGTAGTCATCGTTCTCGGGATGTCGTTGTCGCCGTTCGTCGCTCTGTTCATGGGTCTCTTTACTAAATGGTATGACACACACATATATATCATTTCAACTACGAAAACCAATACTTATCGATGCATAAACCACCATATTCATAAACCCTAAAAACAAAACTTATCATCAACTTCATTTTCTTTCTCTTCATCAACATCATTTTTAGAATCATAAATCTTTTAAGTCCCTATTTAAATTTACTTCATCATTCTTCTTTCCCAATCAAAAATTAAACACACCTAAGATCCGGCGAACCAAGGGGCCAAATCAAGAGGCCGACGACGAAGGGAGGCGGTCACGTCTAGCATGCGGCGAACACAACCCGATTTAGGGTTAGGGTTTATTTCTAAAGATTTAGGTTTTAGGCTTGGATTAAATTTTAGATGATTTAAAGTGCTTATTTATGTTGTTATGGATGATTTTGTTAATTGTAGGTTAAAAATTTATAGGTTTGAATTTAGTTAATACTAGAGTGTTTTTTTTTTCTTCATAAGTTTGGATTTTGTGGTTAAGTAGGATGAACTGATTTGCAGCTTATTATGTTGTGGTGACATGTTCAAGAAGATCTTAAGTCAAGGGGAAGCATTGAAGATTGTTTCATACATGAAGATTGTTTTGTAATATCAAATAGGGGAAGATTATTGGGATCTGATATTTGACGATTACAAAACTAAATATGCAAAATTGAAGAAAGATGAAACAATAAGGACTTAATGTGAAATATTAAGTTAGCTTCCTATGTAAGCTAGGTTTTCTTGTAAACCCTCTATATAAAGGGTCATATGCATCTAGTTTAGATCATCCATCATAGTTAGATCTCTCCAATGAGATTCTAATAGTTAGTTAGTATATGTATTAGTTAGTATAGTCCCAAGAATCATTTGATCTTGGGGAAGTAGATCAATAAAGAAAACCTTGTTTGATAATATTGCTTTCTTATTATTCCGCTATGCATTTAATATTATCTGTAAAACTATCCTAGATGAGTTAAACGATTTTCAACATACTTGGTGGAACTCATGCATATATGATGGGTCTAGAGCTGTTGTAGATGACTTAGCTTCCTCAAAGTGTGGAGCATCATATGGAATAAAAACAGTATTACCATCAAAATCTGTAGAGTCTTCTTGATTGAATTCATCAGCCTCATTCCTAGAGATTGGAGAAGGTTGTTCTTCTGATGTAGTTACAATGGAAAGAGCCTCGTCTTCTTCAATGATGATTGAAGTTGTCGAAGGTGAGTCTTCATGATTATGAACTTGTTGTGTAGTGGAATTGATGGACGATTCAGAAGACCTCTTCTCAAAGTATTCTTCGTATATTGGCCCGAACAGATTATCTAAATCTTCTTTAGATGGAATATTCAAGGATTCTGTTGATGAATCATCATTGATAAATCGTTGAAAAACGGGTTTTAAACTGTCATATTCAGAAGCCATCGTTGTGAGCTCATTAAACTTAACATGGATGGTTTCCATAATCTTTTTAGTGCGTCGATTATATATTTGAAACCCTCTAGATGTTTCTGAATAACCAATAAAGATACCAATGTCTGCTTTAGATTTCATCTTTCCAAGGTCATCTCGGTCATTTGTTGGATAACACAATGAACCAAACATGAAAATACTCCACATTTGGTTTTATGACATGAAGAAGTTCGTATTGAGTTTTGTTGTACCTTGTATGAATTATCAACTGATTTTGAGTAAAGCAAGCGGTGAAAACTGCCTCGGACCAAAGAAATTCTGGTAATTATGAAAAGATAAGCATTATGCGTACAGCCTCGACAAGAGTAGGATTACGTCGTTTAACAACATCATTTTGTTGAGGCGTACGAGCAATAAAAAATTGTTGCATAATGCCTAACTTATCATAATGAGCTTTAAGAGTTGCACTTTTGAATTCAGTATCGTTGTCGGTGCGAATCTTGCAAACTTTGGCATTGTAGTTCAACTGAACTCAATAAATTTCTTTATTATCTCTAGAGTCTCATCTTTTGTGCGAAGAAAATATACCCATGTGCATCGAGAATAATCATCAACGATCATAAGAATATACGTCTTTCCATTGATTGATGCTACCCGCATTGGTTCGCATAAATCCATATGTAGCAATTCCAACTTGAAATGATTACTTGGAACCACTTTAGGTGAATGAGAAGCTTTCTTGCTCTTTCCCCGCTCACATACAGAACATAAGTGATATTTTCCATATTTTAATTTCATAGGACCATCAACCAGATCATGTTTGGTACCGAAATTAAGGTGTGAGAGTCTGCGGTGCCATAACGATGACTTTGTCGAAGTGGCTTTGGACATAAGACAAACAGGTGAAGAAGCATCCATATCTGAAATGGAGATAGTATATAAATTAGATTCACGATCTCGTGTAAGCAGATCATCTCCTTCCATATTTCGCATGTAGCATGTTTTTAAGCGAAAAGCAACTTTGTTAGGATTATGAAAATCCATGTAAAAGACTCGGTCACCCCGTGTTATATCTAGCATAGGTTAGCTCGTAGTCTTAGTTTTAATCGTTTAGTTACCATACGACTTATGGTGTTGGGCCGGGTCTTTACCCACTTATTAGCCCACTCCATGGCCCATTTAGGGGCACCAAACTCTTGTATAAATACCCCTTTCCAGCCATGGGAAGGGGTTGGATGTTCATTTTATCACAAACACACACTAAGTGATTTTCTCTCTCTAGAACTCCCACTTTCTCTCTCTAGACAATTTGACCAAACATTAATCCTAGGCTTGTGTTATGATATCCAATATACTACAATTGGTATCAGAGCCCATGGGATGATTAGCTAGATTGTGTGTGCGTTTTCTTGGTTAGTTTAGATCAAAAGTTTGGTTTTTGAAGGTTTATGGTCTTATTCTTGACACTCTTTGATTCTCACGTTTGTGATGTTAAAGTTAGTGTTTCTATAGTTGTTATAGCCTTCTAGGATCAAGTTGTGCAAAAGAAACCAAGCAAAAATGTTCAAAAGGGTGATTTTTAGGTGTTTTTAGGTGAAAAAGTTTGTATTTTTCTTCACTGCGTTTTGCCTCTCTGAGACATTCTTCATTGCGTTTTGCCTCAAATAGTACACTGCGTTTTGTCGTTTTGTTAAATAGACAACTGTACTACGTTTTGTTTATTATAGTTTGCGTTTTGCTCAGGCGTTTTGGTTATGAACGACTGCATTTGGTTACTGCGTTTTGCCTTCAAGATTTTGGTTGCGTTGCCTCAGACGACTGCGTTTTGACTTAAAGTTCATTGCGTTTTGCCACAAGACCACTGCGTTTTGCCCGCAATGACCATGCGTTTGCCTCAGGGACCACTAGTTTTGCTTCAAGACCAACCCCTGCGTTTTGTTCAAACATTTGGTGCGTTTTGCCTGAAGACCATATTGCGTTTTGATAAGAAGTTACTCTGGCAAATTTTCTTTTCATCATTTGCGTTTTGCTTCAACATCACTGGTTTTGCTCAAGACTTCCATTTGCGTTTTAGCTTGAAGACCATATTGCGTTTTCTAAGCTTCTTCACTGCGTTTTGTCTAAGCTTCTTCACTGAGATTTGTCTAAGACTCTTCACTGCGTTTTGCCTAAGTCTTATTATCTTCATTACGTTAACTCATTTCAACCAAACCAAATCACAATCAAACAACATATCACCTAATCAAACAAACAATCATCACTTTTAACATACAATCACTAATCATTGTACCGATCCAAAGTTTATCATAATACAAGTAATCAACCATGTCCAGTAATTCAGATGATATTCAAGCGGCCGGTTCCGATACCCGCCCTCCTATGCTCGATAGGACTGATTACGAATCATGGTCACAACGAATCCGATTGTACTGTAGGGGAAAGGAAAATGGATTGCAAATTCTTCAGTCGATTGATCAAGGACCATTTGAGCTTGGAACCACAAGGGATGCACTCGGAACTACCCCTGAGGGAGGTGTCCTTCTTGGACCAGAAAGGCCTCGTACATATGAGGACCTCAGTGACACGGAGAAGAAACGATACGATGCAGATGTCCGTGCCACCAATATTGTGCTTCAAGGACTACCCAAAGATATCTACAAGCTCATCAATCACAACATTGAAGCAAAAGCAATTTGGGACAACGTCAAAATGCTTCTGGCTGGTTCTGAACTCACAAAAGAAGATAGAGAATCTCAGTTGTACGATGAGTTTGAGAGGTTCAAGATGCTTCCAGGTGAAAATATCAATGAGTACTATGTTCGCTTTCACAAGCTGGTCAACGACATGAGGAATATCAGAATGACAATGCCTAACATTCAACTAAACTCCAAGTTCGTGAACAATATGTCACCTGAATGGGATAGGTTCGTGACAGCCATTAAACTCAACAAAGGTCTGAAAGAGACAAATCACGAACAACTGTATGCATACTTAAAACAACATGAGAAGCATGCTGCACAAGATCGACTGATTATTGAGAGAATCACTCCTGCTACGAATGATCAACTTGCATTTGTGTCAACGGTCCAACCTCATGCCCAATCATCACATGTCCAGTCTCATCAATATCCCTCTTCATCAACAAACCCTCAATCACCACAATATCCACAATTCCCTGAAACATCACAAATTGACTCCGGATACACTCAAACTGATGAAATACTTGACAACCTAACCAAACAAATGGCGCTCCTTGCCCAATCCTTCAGAGCAACGCTTCCTCAGACCAACAATCAACTTCGAACCTCATCTAACACCCGGAATCAAGCAACTATTCAAGATGGTCGGGTTGTTGTTCAGAATGTTCAAGGGCGACAGAATCAGAATCAGAGGTATTTTGCTCGGGGAAATGGTACAGCAGGAAATGGGGGTGCACAGAATAGAGCTGGGAATGCCAATGCAGGTCAAGGGAAACCGGTCAAGTGTTATAATTGTAATGGAGTTGGACATATTGCAAGGAACTGTACTCAGCCAAAGCGTCCACAGAATTCTAATTATTTCAAGGACAAGATGCTGCTGATGCAAGCCCAAGAGAATGGTGCAGTTTTGGATGAAGAGAAACTACTCTTTTTGGCTGGTGAACAAGGCAACACCTTTGATGTAGATGTGGATAATCAACCAATCCAAGACTTAGCTCTGAATGAGGATAACATCTTCCAAGAGGATGAATGTGACGCTTTTGAATCAGATTTTGATGATGAACCGACTGCTCAGTCAATATTCATGGCCAATTTATCCTCAGTCGGGTCAGCAAATCCACAAGATGGTCCATCCAATGCATCAATCTTATCTGAGGTACATATTCTGGAAAATGCTATTGATCATAGTGTCTCTAATCAAGACGAACATGAGATTCATAATAAAGTACAACCGTCAAATGTTATTGACTCAACTAGTGTCCATATGGGTAACAGTAATGTTATTCCATATGAACGATATTTGTCGGCCAATGACATTTCTGGCGTACCAAGTTGTGCATCTTTCGCTCTAAATAGTGTATGTGTATCGCTTGTTAATGATGCGTTCGTTCCTCATGACCCAATAGCCACTGAACTTAGGATCTATAAGGAACAGGTTACCATTTATGAGCAACGTGCTAAGTTTGAACTGACTGAACGTGAATAGCGAATGGATGATAAAATGCATATGCTTATTCAAAATCGTAATAAAAAACGAGAGGAAAAATCTTAAAAAAGGAAACTTCAATTCTTTCAAGTTACAACTTAAGTTAACTATGGAAAACAATAAGATAATTAAAGAAACTGTAACGACTTTGAAACAAGAGTTTAAACAAAAAGAGTCAAAATTCCTGACAGATTTTTCCAATCTGAAACACCTTAACAATAAACTTGAGAATAAGCTTCACTCACAAGATCAATCCATTCAAACTGTCCATATGATGTTAAATCCTACTCAGGTGTATGCAGACCAAAAGACTAAAACTGCACTAGGTGCCCAAACCTTTTTATCAGAAGGACAAAAGGCCCAAGCCGAATATATGATGGTGATGAACTTCTTAAGCCTCATCATGTGTCAGTAATGGTTCCATCGTCTGAGGAAGAACTAGAGTTAGCTAAAGCTACTAGGAATAAACTACATGTGAAAATGAATGACTCTGCCTGTGTGGAAAAGAGGGTTAACGTTACGCCCCCTAACTACTCAAAAGAAAATTTCATGGCAACATTCACCCCTCAGACTCAACTGACACCTGAGCAAGTATTTTGGTCCTTAGATCTAGCAAAATGAAAGGCCGAAGAGCTAAAGGCCAATGCAACACCCCTGCCTGTCCTACCACCTGCGACAGTGTATCCTCCCAATACACCGGCCCATCTGGTCCCTCGAACGCTTCCAACTACAAGTCAAGTAAATATTGGTCTGTATGTAATTACTCAACTATTTTAGGATTTTGAGAAAACTTGTAAAAAGCGTATCACACCAACGGGCATAACTGAAGGGGAAAGGGGTTTTGAACAAACAAAAAGGTGTTACTTAACCGAAGTAATTCCATTTTTCAATCTACTCAAAGAACATTTTGAAGGAATTCAAAAATCTCTAGTCACTGAAGTTAGGGCAATGAAAGCCGTTTTTGAAAATTTGGAAGCCGAGGTGGACCAGAATGAGACAGACTTACGGAGTGGTGAGATTGAACGGAAAAACCTTCTCATCACAAATGAGAACTTAGTTGCTGAATGCTTGTCCAAAGATGTGTTTTATACTGCAACGGATTCTGTACTAAACGTGTCTAGATTTTCTGACATGCATGATGCTTTCACTAGTGCTCAGAAACGTATTGCCGACCTTGAATCTGAAAATTTTAATCTGAGAAACAAGATTCAAAATGATGATCACGACTCAATGATAAAACATTTCTCCAAACTTGAAGTTGAACACTTCAACTTACAATTAAAGTATCAAAATCTCAAAGAACGTTTTGGAAACAAAAACCCAGTAACATCCTCGGATGCTCCTTCATTTGATTCACTTTTTGTGATTGGGAAACTAAATGAACAGATTCAAAGTCGAGGCAATACGATTCGTGAATTAAAGGAGAAAATCTCTCGCTTAACAAAGAAAAATAGTGATACAAATCCCATTTTTGACCTTAAGGCTTTAGTTTCTCAGAACAAAGTTTATCTACAAAGCTCATTTGCCCTTCCGATTCAATGATGCTTTAGGGCAGAAAATGTAAAAGTTAAGCAGCATTATAAGGAGTTGTATGATTCAATTAAAATAACGCGTGCCAAAACCACTGACCAGAACAACTCTTTTTTATTTGAAATTGAACACCTTAAGGATCAACTTCAAGAGAATTCCAAATGTGTTCATATATCTGATTATAAACTAAGGTTGATGGCTTCCAGGTAGATATACTATAGAGTTGAACCAATTCCCCCTCGGGACTCAAGAGAATCGGAAGTGCTCTATACTATATCAACGCCTTAAGGAAAGTTGGTAGAAACCCTTCATGAAATGGTAGAGGTTGCTAAGGTAGAAAGACATTTGGGATAACCTCTCTTGATCTGCTTGCGTTTACACTAAAACTCTTAGGAGCTTGCTGTTGAATATGATAATTGGAGTATACTAAAGACTTTGGCCCTCGCGATAAACAAAATGCCTCTACCAATTCACTTAGGAAAAAGGGAGTTACTTTTGTCGAACCATGTGAAACCTCGACTCATAACACACGACCACAAGTTGATCACCAGAAAATAAATTCGACTAACGTTCCTGGAATTCCATCTACAGGAGTAAAAGGTGCCTCAGCAGCTAACAGGTCAAAGCCTAGGAGCAACACAAAGAAAGATAGGACCCTGCCAGCTAAAAGTACCTTGAAACAAGTAGAAGCCCATTCTAAGATGGATATGTCGAATGAGAAACATAAAAGTATCGTATTTTTAATGGTTGATGCTTGTGAGTTAGCTATAAGCGTACTGTAATTAATTCAAATTCTAATACTTCTTGCAAAACTTGTAACAAATGGCTAATTTCTGTAAATCATAATCAATGTGTTATGTGTTCTGAGATGTGTGTGAAGCAATCCTCTGCCACTAAAGTGTGGTGGCTTAAGCAAGTTAAGCAAGTTTGGAAAGCCATAGGGAAATTGTTTACCACCATCGGCCATCAGTGGCGACCCACTGGCAGAATATTACCTTTAGGAGATCAGTGGCCCTTAACTAGGAATACTCCACCTAAGGTCTTGCCTACAAAACAATGGAAGCCCACTAGTAGACTTCTCCCATTAGGAAGACAATGCCCTTTAGTTAGGTTCACTGCTCTTAAGAGTGACTGTTTGCGAGCTGATCCAAAGGAAACTAATTCCCTTGTAGTGTATAATCTTGTGTGCACTAACTAACCGGACCCCAACTGCAATTGGGGATCCAATGTATCCAAATCTTCATTTTCGCCTTTGTTCAAATGCAGGTTGTACAGATCGTTCTCTGGTATTTGGATTCAGGCTGCTCAAAACATATGACTGGAGATCGCTCAGGCTCAGGAATTTCGTAAAACAAGTTTATTGGACTGTTCCGATTCGGAAACGACTTTTTGGTTGCGTATTATGGGATATGGGATTAATGTCATTGGTGCCAGTGTTATTTCTAGGGTATACTATGAGTAAAAAGGACTTGGACACAACCTTTTCTCTGTCGGTCAATTTTATGACTCAGATCTTGAAGTTACTTCAGAATGCACAAAATTGCTTCAGTCCCGAGACTTAGATGCGTGTCGAACCTTATTAAACGGAAGTCATGGTACAACTTATACACCATTTCTGTTGAAGATATGATGGGTCCTCTCCCATTTGCTTACTGTCCTTAAAGCCTCCAAAGAACAAATCATGTTATGGCATCGTCGCCTAATCACTTAAATTTGCACTCTCAATGATCTAGCTCGTAAGATTCTTGTTAGACGTTTACCTCGGTTGGTTGGAAGTTTGAAAAGGATCTTGTGTTCGGCTGTCAACTTGGAAAGAGCATGGAAAGCTACCACAAACCCAAGACGTATTAACCCATTACGGAAGTTTTAACACCCTTCACATGGATTTATGTGGGACCGACTAAGTGTGTGAGTATAAATGGGGAAGAAATACATTCTAGTAATAGTCGATGATTACTCCAGGTTTACATGGGTAAAGTTTTTGAGATCCAAGGATGGGACTCCCTTTTTTTGGTATTAATATGTTAATACAACTTCAATTCGCGTCTCATACAAAAACTGTCCAGTTTGTGAAGACTGATAATGGCATCGAATTCGTTAATATAAAAATTTAACAGTATTACTATGAAGCGTTGCATTTACCCCACAGAAGACCAATCTCCGAGTCTCCTCAGTAGAATGGCGTTGTTGAACGAAGGAATCGCACTCTTGTTGAAGTTGCTCGGACAATGCTGATATTCTCCAAGGCTCCCTTATTTCTTTGGGCAGAAGCTGTGGCTACTGCCTGTTACACCCAAAGGACTCCCTTATACATACTCTTCATAAACAAAACACATAGTGATACTAGTGTCATGACAAGAAACCGGATCTCTCTTTCCTACGTATATTTAGGGCTTCTCTGCTACCTAACAAATGACAACGAAGATCTTGGCAAATAAAAGCATAAAGGCAGACATTGGGTTCTTTTGTTGTTACGCAACCAATTTGGAAGGGTTACTGAATCTACAACAAAGGACCCGCACAATATAATGGAATTATTCACGTTACATTCGTTGAGCTGACTGAGAAAGCTCCTTCACTCCAGTTCAGGACCCACTCTAACCTTTTGACGACCTGGGACTATAAGTTCAGGTCTCGTACCTTATTGCTCCTTGGTTATTCTGTATGTACCTCCACCATTAAGATTTGGGGTTGCTGTTTCAACCGATGTTGATGAATATTTTGAGGACTCCAATGGAGTGATCAGCAGATGCCTCATGTCCCTACAGTTCCACGACGGTCATTCCAACCGGTCCATCTGTATCTATCTCCTTTGTTCACTCGATTGCTTACACAATCAGGCAGGCATTCACCATCCATCCTCGGCTCATCATTTCATCTTCTGGTACATCACGGTTTGCATATGGGCATTCTTTGAAGTAAATTCCTTTTGCTTGCAACTGAGCATGAACCATTTGTTTAATGTGTTCCCCCAGACCCGAACTCTGAAGCATCATCTTTTGGGATACTACAAATTATCCACCTAACCAATCCCAATCAACCTCATGAACATCTCCGCAAATGGACCGACTCTCATCCTCTTGATAATGTTATTAGGGAACCCTTCTCGACCGGTATCCACTCGGAAACAGCTTGTCTAAGATTGCTCTGTGGTGCTTCTACAATTCAGTACTTCCAAAGTCGAAACCAAAAAACGTCAATCTGCTGTTACTGAAGACTACTGGTTTCATGCCATGCACGCATGAAATCCATGAATTTAATCGATCTGGACGATATTCTATGGGGATTAGTGCACTACAGACTGTGCAATGATTATTGCGTTTTTACTCTCAAGTGGATTTATAAGGTAAAAATTGACGAGTATGGTGACGTGTGAAAATAAGGCAAGGCTTGTTGGCGAAAAGTAATAGCGTCAAGAAGAAGGTCTTGATTTGAAGAATCTCTTTGCCCGCCGGTTCACCAAACTTGAGCTATCAGAATATTTCTTGCCAATAGGCTGCCAGCAAAACACATGTCAGTTTTATGACAAATAGATGTGAAAAATGCATTCTTAAATGGTGAGCTTAAAGAAGAAGTCTATGTGAGCCAACCAGAAGGCTTCGTTGACCCAGATCGTCCACATCATGTCTACCGTCTGAAGAAAGCTCTTTACAGGTTAAAGCAGGCACCCCGGGCATGGTATGACACTTTGTCGAAGTTTCTTTCTGCACAAGGATTCTCCAAGGGTGTAGTAGATCAACCTGTGTTCATTCAGGAAAACAGGCAAAACCACTCTTCATGTTCAAATATATGTTGATGATATCATATTTGCCTCGACCGACCCCAAATACTTGTGACCATTTTTCTAATGAAATGAGTTCTAAATTTCAAATGTCGATGATGGGTCAAATATCTTTTTTCTTAGGTTTACAAATTTCTTAGAATCCTAGAGGCATTTTCATAAATCAATCTAAATACGCTAATGAGATTTTAAAGAAATTTGATCTTCATAAAAGTGACCATGTTGACACTGTCCATGGGTGGATGCGAAACAAAACTGGATGAGGACCTTTAGGGATCCCTCATTGACCGACCTAATATCGCAGTTATTGTTGGCTCCTTGATTGTATCTCACGGCAATAGACCCGGCCTTGTTTTTGTCTTTGTGTGCATGTAGTGTAGATACAATCTAAGCCCACTAAAAAAGGACCTTGAAGTAGTTAACGGTTCTTTTGGTATCTCCAAGGATCCATAAATATGGGTCTTTGGTATCCAAAAGACACCACCATGGCACTAACAGCATACGCAGACGCAGATCATGCAGGTTGTCAAGACACTCGAAGAAGCACATCTGGTAGTGCTCAGTTTTTTTCCTTGGTGATAGTTAGTTAGCTGGTCATTCAAAGAATAACAAACTAGCACGTCATCTCGTTATACAGTGGCCTGAATACATCGCGATGTCTCGGTTGCTGTGCCCCAAATCCTATGATGCCGGTCTCTATTATCGGATTATGGCCTTTGCATTCAATCACATCCCTCAGTTATTTTGGACAATAAGAGGTCATAGCTCTATGCTGCAACAACTGTCCAAGCACTCTAGGTCTAAACACATGGCACATTTCCAAACATTATTTCACCAGGAACAAAGTGGAGAGAGGGAGTGTGGCTTGAGTTGTATTTCGTGGGACAGAGTATCAACTGGAGGATATATTCACTAAGGCACTGCCCAGAGAACGATTTGAATTCATTCTCCCGCGGCTTGGCATGAAGAGTATGAAGCCAGAGACACTCAAAGTCTTAGGATGATAAGGGATGAGTAAATCGTAATTTGCTTCAAGTATCCTATGTAAATATGTACATATTCATCATCAAAAAGAAAATACAAAAATATAAAACCCACAAAAAAATCCATAAAAATCAGAAAATATAAAAAAAATTTCCAAGACATGTCTTCCGTTTATCGATAACATTTACGGACCTAGAAATGTCATTCAATAATGACACAGGCCTTTAAATGAAGCTCGAACGGAAGTTCAAACTTTTCAAAACATGTCTAAATGGCTTGCAGTTATTTCAGACTGCAACCCGGTTTTCGAACTGAGGAAAGATCGTCGCCAAAAAGACGGTTGTTCCTAACAACGGGTAATTAAGTTCTCTCGGGCTTGGATTACTTTATATCCATGCATCCTCGATCTAATGTACGCTTCAGTGCATTATTTCTTGATTAGGAAGAGAAGTCTTCTTTTATCCTTATAATTTTTCAGTCTATGATTCTTCAGGAAATTATTTGGATATCACATGATGGTTTAATCTTATTGTGGAAAATCTATCGGACTTGTGTTTTCATAAATATTTGATACTCAATCAATGACTACAGCTCTTTCAATAGAAAATGGGTCATTGATTGAGGGGGAGAGTCTTTTTCAAAATTTATGACATTTAACGGGCATCTTAATTCATTGAACAAATAAGGTTGAAAGATTTTGGATCAAATAGGGTTACTTCGTGAGGGGGAGTTAAACTTGTGTTAACTCAAATGGCCAAAGTTGTTGTTTATGTGCAAGAATATGGTTCTTACGTGCTAATTGCTAATTGCTTCTGAGTCTTTCACATCTTAAAGGACCATTAGTGCTAATATTGTAACTTGGAAACACCCTTAGCAAGTATAATACCAAAATGGGACATTAACCTTGAAGTCCAAGGGCCAATTCTGTCAATTGATGAAAGATGTTCCTAGGTATAGAAAGTGAGGGACCAAATATGCCATTAACTGAAACTTGTGATTAAGTATAAAAGGTCACTGCGTTTTGACTTGGTCAAAACTCTCAAATCCAGTCAAACCTCAGTCAAACTTTTTCTCGTTTCTCTCTCACACTAAATCACAACCACAGTAGGTTGCGATTTGCTTCTGAAAATTCATTTGTTGTGATTCCTATCGCCTAGGTAATTCTTGGTTTTAGCTCGACATCATTTTAATATGTTATATCTATAACGTCGTAGCTTAAAAATCTCGTGTTATGTAGATTTTCGTGATCAATCGTCATCAAAAACTAGGTGAGTGTTTGTAAGTGTGTTTAGATTGTTGGGATAGCACTAGTATACACAAATGATGCCTCGTTGATGTTATGTTAGTTTCCCCAATTACTAAATTATAATCCTTGAGATTTTCGCATTTAGGATTGACTTTTTAAGTCAAAATAGAGTTAGAATGTTATGAGTGGTGAACCCGTGGTGGTGTTAATAAGTTTAGTAAGCATTGTAGATCGTAAGTCAAGATGCGCCTAAGTATTTGAACCCCTGATCTGTAAGTTAGAATATGAGTATAAAAGCATTCTTGGTTGCATTTTGCTTAGGATTTCTTGGTTGAGTTTAGGATTTCTTGGGTGCGTGTTGTTGAGGATTTCTATGTTGCGATTTGCTTAAATATCCTAGGTTGCGTTTTGAGTGATATCCCTGATTACGTTTTGCTCAGACTCTTGTTTTGCATTTGGTTTGGTTTCTTGGTTGAGGTTTGCTTAGAAATTCTTGGTTGCGTTTTGCACAACAAATTCTTGCCTGCGTTTTGCTCAAATGTTGTAGGTTGCGTTTTGCCTTAAGTGCTCCTTGTTGTGTTTTGCTTGATTGTTGTTGGTTTCGATTTGATAAGGTAAGCTTGGTTTCGTTTTGCTTGTAGAATTATTGGTTGCGTTTTGTCTGTATGATCCTTGTTGCGTTTTGTCCTCTGATATTCTATTGCGTTTTTGAGTATTAAATATTAACAGGAACAAAACGCAGTCATTGCGTTTTGTATAGAAGACACTTAAAATATTTAAATAGTAAAACCCCTATTTCGAAAATTTCCTAAATGGTTGCGTTTTGCTTATTTTAAATATAATAGTGCTTGCGTTTTGATTGTTGCATTTTGCCTTGTGCGTTTGGTGTGATTGCGTTTTGCCTTTACTGCGTTTTGACTAGTTTTCTAATAAAATAATCATTGCGTTTTGCTGCATTGCATTTTGGATCCTGAGTATTCCTTTGATTGTGTTTTGCTTATTGTAACGTATCCATTGCGTTTTGTCTCTCATTGCTTGTAAACTGTTATCGGGTCTTGTGGTTTAGTCATTGTGTTAAGTCTTCTCTTACAAGAGTCAACTTCCGTTGCCTCAAGAGTTGTCTTCAATTATTGACCTTCACCATAATATGATCTAGGTGTCCTTTTCCTAGATATAATCCATAACTGATTAACTCCTGAGCAACTGCTCACATCTAACATCTCCTATATGTATGCCCATCGTTCTATGAATGTGACTGTGCAGATATAATGGCTGATGTTAATGCTCCGGTTGAACAAGCACCTGCTGTGGCACCACCCACTCGCACTGATGAACAAATACTGCCTCGCATTAGATGGGTGCCAATAGGGAAAAGCAACTGTTATCTGGATGCTGAAAAGTCACAAAGCAACCCAATCTACAAGATTATGGTGGACATTCTGAAGCACACCAACTTCTTCAGAGCGTTTACCGCCTCTTCGACAATACCATCTATCTATATTCAGCAGTTCTGGGATACTATTTGCTATGACAAAACCGACGAGGGTTACAAGTGTCAACTGGATGAGCAATGGTTTAACCTCACTAAAGACACACTCAGAGATGCTCTTTAGATCACGCTAGTCAACAACAAACAAGCTTTTTCTTCCCCTCTAACTCAAGATACTCTTATCAACTTTGTTAACGATCTGGGTTATCCAAAAGAAGTCAAACACTTATCAAATGTCATAACTAATGACATGTTCCAACCATGGAGAGCACTTACGACAATCATTAATCTGTGCCTTACGGGAAAGACTTCTAGGTTTGAAAGGCTAAGAGCTCTATAGCTGCAGATTCGTTGGTGCATCTCAATCGAGCTCTATCGATTATGCGGAAAGAATTTGGGAAGAATGTACACTCAATCATCCATACTTTCACGGAAGACAAAAGAATTCTGGCCAACATACTCAGGGGGAAAGAAGAAAGCCACTCTCATATTTTGTGATCCCAAGAGTGAGGTTCACAAACTGATTATTTTTTCATCTGCAACACAAGCACAAGTTCATCCAAGACCAGCAGTCTCCCCTTCATTTGCCACTGAAGAACCTATTTGGGATTCTCAAATTTAGTGCTAGAGTCAACTTGAAGCAACCACATATTCAGCTTCTGTTGTGGAATTTGCAACCACTATCTATTTCTTGCACTACCATGATATTAATCTACATCCAAGGATTTGACAACCTCCTGTTGTAGACTTCCTATCTAAGCTTGCTTTAGCATAATCACTATCAGTGTATGCTACCAAATCAAAAGGATAATCTTTTGGATACCAAAGGCCCAATTTTAGTTAACCTTTTAAGTACCTAAAAATCCTTTTTACAGCATGAAGATGTGAAACCTTTGGATTGACTTAGTATCTTGCACAAGCACCACCAATACACCTGCAAACACGATGTCAGGTCATTTGAAGATGTAAGATGCATCAATGAACTAATCAATGACCTATACATATGCAACATCCACTTCTTAATCATCTTCATTCCTTGAGTAGAGGCTCTTTGAGTGTTCAATGGTTGCTTGCAGTCTTGAACTTCTATAAAACCCAAATTTCGTTGTAAAAATTCATCAAACATATTTATCTTGACTAATAAATATGCCATCCTTCTTCTGCTTCACTTGTAATCCCAAGAAGAATGTAAGTTCTCCCATAGAACTCATCTGAAATTTCTCATGCATCAACTTTTTAAATGCAATACATAGCTCCATCTTTGTTGAACCAAAGACGATATCATCCACATATCCATACAGTGCTTTTTTAACCTTGTATACTCTATCAGAACGTCCTTGGATATTCAAAATCTGGTGTTGACATACATACACCACTTCGTCATCTCCCCATAAAGAAAAGCACTTTTTACATCTATTTGATACACCACAAAATCTTTAAATGAAGCATAAGCTAAAATAGCCTAATTGCTTCAATTCTTGCAACAGGGGCAAATACTTCATCATAGTCATCCCTTATTCTATGTGTAACCCGTGACAACCAACTCTTGCTTTTTTATTTCTATCACAATTCCCCTTTATCCTTTTTTATTCCTGAAAACCCACCATTTAAGCCTATAGCCCTTTTTCCATTGGTAAATCCCACTAAATCCAAACTTCTTTGTAACTTGAATTGTAGAAGCTCTTCCGCATAAAGCCTCTATCTAGTCGTGGATCCTTCAATGTATAAATTACCTTTTGTTCTTCTGTGATAAAGCAAGCAAACATAAACATTTTGGGGTTTTTTAGGTCTTTATGGTTTTGTTATACTTTGTTGAATAGTACCAAATACCCATGTTCTTAAATTCTTTGACATAATAAAATAAAAAAAATCTTTCTGTTTGTGTAGCTGATTGAAAATCTCCAATCACTTGATCAAGATATGATCTTTATGAATCTTGTAGTGGAATAGGACGACTTGATTGTTTGGTCCCAAATTGTTTCAATGTCAGCCTCTGCACCATCATCTTCATCATTTCTTGAGAAGTCAAATATGCTATAATCTTCCAAAGCAGGTATATCTGGATCAAATGGAAATTCAATGCTTGTTTTTCCACCAACAACATTAACCTCATTTGTGCCAACAGCATTAATAGTGTTAGTGTTGTTAACATTATCTTCCTTCTCTTGATCTTGACATTCACTATCTTTTCTTGGATCTTCATCAACCTTCTTTCCATCATCACTTGAAGGTTTGGATCCATCATCATAAGAACTCTTTGGATCTTGGGAAAATGGTGGATCAGCAGTCCATAATGGTAGCAAAATATAATTTTTGACAGGTTCTTTCTCCTTTCTAGCTTGACCTGCATTATCACTTACTTTTGTACCTGCAAAACTATTAGACTGTGTGCCTGCAACAATTGGCTCATAATTCATTGTTCTTGTTAGTGGATTAATATAAAATAGCCAATCTGGTCTACTACCTACAACATTAGGTGTACTCTCTAAACCTAATATGCATGTTTTTTTCCACTATCATTGTTCTACTATTGAATACTCTAAAGGCTTTACTATTCAAAGAGTATCTAATAAAGAAACCTTCATCAGCCTTACCATTAAATTTGCCTAAGTGATCTATGGTATTGAGAATGGTAACAAGACACCCAAATGGCCTCATAAAACTTAAAGTTGGTGTTTTACCATGAAAAAGTTCATATGGGGTCTTGTTATGAGGCTTAACTACTAACACTCGATTTTGCACATAGCAAGCATTATTAACTGCTTCTTCCTAAAAAGTAGTATGCAACTTAGAATCAGCTAGCATAGTCCTAGCAGCCTCAATTAGTGTTCTATTCCTCCTCTCAGCAACTCTATTTTGTTGAGGAGTTCTAGCTACACTAAATTGTCTCAAAATACCCTTAGCATCTTCATATAACTATTCATATTCTCTGTTTTTGAACCATCCCATTATCACATCTGACTGGACCTGACTTAAACTAATGATCTTTGCAGCCTATAAAGGATATAGCAGAGATGATAAAATACAAATGACTATGTAGAAACAATGACTATGAATACTATGTGTTAATGCGGAATCTTAACACAGGTACTAAGAAGAACAATGAACAACTGAATAACAACTTTATTAATGTGTTCTTGAGGATTACAGATTGCTAACTATGATATATGATTTGCTAAGCTTGTGTATACGTCTGTAATCGTCTGTGTTCATATATTTTCTAACTATGCCAAAGGTGATCCTTTTATATACTAAGGATAACCCTAAAAGGCTTACATATCTTTTTCTAAAATATCTCATAAATATCTTTTAAATATCTTCTCAACGGTACTAACTAACTTTCTACTAACGGTACTAACTAACTAACAGTACTTAATACTTTGTACTGTCGGACTAATATAAAACGTCAGTACTAACTATTTGTACTGTCGGTACTAAGTTTTAAAAAACATTAATCCTAACAATCCTCACCTAAAACATGAATGTTAACTATTGAGTTTCCATTAGTATGCTTGCAGTCTTGACTTCTATAAACCGAAATTTCTTTAAAATTTCAGCAACATATATATCTTGACTAACAAATATGCCATCCTTCTTCTTCTTTACTTGTAATCCCAAGAAGAATGTAAGTTTTCCCATAGAACTCATCTGAAATTTCTCATGCATCAACTTCTTAAATGCAATGCATAGCTCCTTCTTTGCTGAACCAAATATGATATCATCTACATAAAATTAGTGTTGGTCCTGATAAACTGAATGGATCTTTGCAGCCTATAAAGGATGATAGCCAGGATGTATAAATACAAATGACTATGTAGAAACAATGACTATGAATACTATGTGTTAATGCGGAATCTTAACACAGGTACTAAAAAGAACAATGAACAACTGAATAACAACTTTATTAATGTGTTCTTGAGGATTACAGATGGCTAACTATGATTACTATCTGATCTGTATGATCTTGTTTAGAACCCTCTACTAACTATGCATAGGGATCCTTTTATATATCAAGGATAACCCTAAAAGGCTTACATTTATTTTTCTAAAATATCTCATAAATATCTTTTAAATATCTTCTCAACGGTACTAACTAACTTTCTACTAACGGTACAAACTAACTAACAGTACTTAATACTTTGTACTGTCGGTACTAAGTATAACTGTCAGTACTAAGTATTTGTACTGTCGGTACTAAGTTAAGAAAACATTAATCCTAATAATCCTCCCTTAAACATGAATGTTAAACTATTTTAACTTCATGTTTCTTCAATCCTTTAAGCTTCTTTTGATGCACAGAGGATGTATCCAAACATTCTTTATCATTTCTTAATCTTGTACACTCTATCCTTCTTTAGCGGCAACCTTCTCTTTTCAGCAATTCAGCAACATCTTTTCAGCTACTCAGTAACATCTTTTTACCTACAATCCAACTCAGTTGGCTTTGTAGTTTTTGGCAAACTACCAACCATTAACGGATTTGATGTTCCTTTACCAGTAGCCGTTTGCTCTGGGATAGATAACTCTTCATCTAAGAATATGGTGAGTTAATTACCATACAGTTTTTGGTAAACTGTCAACCATCAACGGATTTGATTTGTCTTTACCAAATACCGTTTGTGTTTGGACTAGCCAATGCTTCATTGTCATAACATGGTGCATTGATAAACCATATAGTTTTTAGCAAACTATCAGCTATCAACAGATTTGAGTAGTCTTTACCAAGAACTGTTTGATCTTGGACTAGCCAACTCTTCACCAAGAAGCAAGGTGAGTTAAGAACCCTACAATTTTTGGTAAATTGTAAACCATAAACGGATTTGAGAAGTCTTTACCTCAAGCCGTTTGCTTGTGGACTAGCCAATTCTTATGCCTGTTAAGCATGGTGAATTGATAACCATTTGTTGTGTGGTGGTTAGCCAACACTCAATCCCTTCTCAGTTCCATCAGTCTTATTCTTTAGATTCTAAATCAGCAAGTACCTTCTTGATAAATCGTATCAATTCCAATGCCATAGTACTTTCTTATTCATTTTGTTGATCAGTCTATCATCTTCAACAGACCCAATAGCAATGAAATCTTCATCTGACCTTTTTATCTTTTCATACATTGCTTGTATGTCTTCAAACTTCTTACTCTTCAACTCAGAATGTTTGAAGTTCCCCACATGCTTTAAGTAGGTCATCATCTGATTTCTTAATTGATTCTTGGTTGGAGGTCTGTTTCTTATGGCCTCTGATCTTTGTCGAGCAAGGAATTTTCTCTGAGCAGCAATAATATCATGAAGGAACTTTGCTCTTTCTTCTATTGTGAACTGCTCTCTTTCTTGCTCTTGAAGCTTCTCAGCAAGAATTCTGTCTGCCTCAATTCTTGCCTTTATATCATCAAAGTTTTTAATGAGAGCTTCATTTGTTGCTTTTTCTTCAGCAATCTTGTTTCTTTCTTCTTCTGCTTCCCATTCTTCTTGAATTTTCCTAGCCAATTCTTCATCACTCTCAAGCTGTTTGAATTTCTTCACAGCTTGAGGAATATCATCATCTTCACTTTCAGATTCATCCTCCTCTTCAATCTTCTTCTTCCCTTTGTCTTTTGGATCAATCTTTGGAAGAGGCTTTAATGTGAGAAGTGATCTTGTAGAAGTAGGCCTAGGTCTATCAATTTCTTCAACATCCTTCAATTCTACACCTTTCTCTTTTTCTTTAGAAGCAGCTTTGGCTTTACTCATGTTGAGAAGAAGTGTAGCTATTGTTTCATCATCACCAAATGTCATAGAAGTGGGTGTTTGAGTGGATGTTTGAGAGGCTTTAGAAGCAATTTCTTCCTTAGTTTGATCTTCAGTACCTTCCATTTGTTCATCAGTACTAACTTTGTCTTCAGTACCTTCTCTTTGCTCTTCAGTACCTTCAAAGATCTCTTCAGTACTCTCATTGTGTTCTTCAGTACCTTCAACTTGTTCATCAGTACTAACTTTGGATTCGTCAGTACTAACTACATCTTTAGTACTAAGTCTATCTTCATCAAACTCCTTGTCTTCATCCACCATATCTCTTGTCCTCCCTTCACTTTGAGCATTTTCTGTTTCCATGTGATCAATTTTATCTTCATGCATTACATCAAACAGAGGATCTCTTTGAACAGATGATTGTCCTTTTGCTTTCTTCCTCCCTTGTTTGGATACAGCCTTTTTGTGCATCCTATATTTCTTTGAGAAGCTCTTCCTTGGGAATCTTTGCTGCAATGAGACACTCTTCAGATATTCTTTGTGATGTTTGATGACAGGTTTAGCTTGCTTCTTGAGCTTTGTGATCTTAGCCTTTAAGAGTTTAATTTCCTTGGCTTGATCTGAAACCTGTTGACACAAAGAGATACAAAGATCATAGACATTTTGGAGAGTCATGTCATCCTCATTCCCTGAAAGGGATGCATCATTGGATGAATGATCTCCAAGATTCTCACCAGTAGGTTCTGGGATTGAATCAGGAACAATAGGAGTGGGTGAAGGTGTTGGTGAAGGTCTGGGGGAAGGTCTTGGGGAAGGGTCAGGTTGTTGCTCAAAAGGTACCTCACTTGGTTGAGCAGAAGATGAGTCAGGCAGTGACTCATTTGGGATTTCACCAGTGGGAGTAGGAGAGGGTGATGGTTGTACATCAGATAGTCTTTCTGAGGAAGCACCCTCATCCTGAGTTGGTTGGACCAACATATTATCAAACAAAGGTGTAATTTTGCCTGAGAAATGTTTGCCCTTCTTAATCATAAAAGAAAAAACTTTACTAGTTAAACTATTTACAGGAAAGTGATCTAAAGGTACAGATATATTAGCTAATTTTCTACCTAAAAATATAGAAATAAAACGAGGATACATTACAAACTTCTTCTTAGCCTCTAGATGTCTAAGCATACCATCAAAAATTAATTTGGAAAAATTATACTTTTGATTAGTTGTTAAACAAATTACAGCAGTGGCAATATTTGTAGGAATTTGATCCCAAGAGGTACTTTTGGAACTTAAACAATGATTAATTGTGTGAAATAAAAACCTCCATTGGGGTGAAAACAATGCTTTATTAAATGTTAACACAGTTAAATCCCCTTCATATCCCATAAGCTGAATAGCATCAAAGATAGCTTGATTTGGTAATGAGTCTATCCCATCAGCATCATCAAAAATAAGATCAGTTCGGATTGATGCCTCAGAGATAGACACAAACTTGCCAGCTACTTTGGCAGTTATGTGCCTAACATTGTTGATTGTTTTGGACTTAGCAGACGTCCAAAACTGTTCAACGAATGTGGTCGAAACAACAGGACTTACAGTGAGCGCATGATAAATATAACTTCTCCGAAGAAAATCAATGACTTCATGAAACTCAACATTCCCTTCAGTCTTTTCCAAGTATGCGATCATGTTGTGCTTAGGACAGGACTCAAGAGCAGCCATGTTGCTTAGAAGAGAGAGATCGTCGGTAAGAGAGATTAGGGCTTGTAAAGAAGAATGTCAGTTAGAGAGATTGCTTGAGTAAGTGTGCGATTGAGATGGATTCTTATAGGTTTAGGAGACCTAATTTTAAAGAAAACGTTCCAATTTACACTTTGTACCCTTGGCGGTATTTTTCTCCAATGTCTCTTTAGCGGTACAAACTTTGCCCAGCGGTACTAACTTTGCATGGTCGGTACTAACTTTGTCCAAACAAAGAATGAACAATGTAAGTATCAGGAATGCTTCAGCACCATCAGTAACTCTTCTCAGTGACTCTCTAAATCTTCTTAAAGCGTTGACAAGCATCACTTCTAGTTAATATGTATCCATACACCAAAAATTTCATACAAACTATACAACTATACAACACTAACTAGTTGCTAATATTTCTACTAATAGTAGTACTTACTTCTAGGGATAGTTTAAAAGCATACTAAATCTCTAATCTGAAATTGTTTGCTTGAGATGCATACTTCCCTCGTCAATAACCATACTCACCAATTTACCTGGCACACATCGCTCCATTGTTACGCATCCCCTTTGTTGTCAAACATGACATAGAGATAGGTCCCTGGAGTTTATAAAAAAAATAAGTAGGCTAGGGTATTGGGCTTTAGGATCCGGGTAAGGCCCAATTAGAGGTGAGGGCTATTTTTTGTACTTTTGTGAAACTTTGAGGGTTAAAATGGAAAATTGTGGTTCTTGTTGACTTTTATTTACCAATGATTGACTTTTCTTTGATTGGATTTGACTGAGGCTTGATTTTTCTGGCTTCGGCTTTGATTCTTTGGCTTCTTTTTGTACTCTTCTGATTCTCGTGTCCGTGCTTGCTCGTTTTTGACTGTTTTCTTGTGATTTTTGATATATCCGTACCTGCACACAAAAAACACAAATACAAGCATATTTTTGCCATTTTTGGTCTGTTTTGGGTTTAATTGGGTTATTTTAGGTACAAACGGATATGTGTATTCTACACTTATCAAAATTCTAAATTTGTTAATTCAGCTTTTAAGTCTAGATTTTATAGCTTATTTAGATGGATAATAAGTATTTTGGTAAGTCCTTAAA
>BQNB010021097.1:4896-64663 GCA_026074375.1 Tanacetum coccineum | reverse complement strand
TTCTCGGTTTTATTGATCTTGATTTTTAGACTTATATATATTTTATATTTTATTATATATTATATATTTAGTGTAAAAACCTTCAATCAAAGCAGTTCGGATTTTCGTTGCCCACGCAACACACAAGTCCTTTCCAATCTATCAGATGGACGTAAAAACGGCATTTCTTAATGGTCCACTGAAGGAGGAGGTTTATGTTGCTCAGCCAGAAGGGTTTGTATGGATTAAAGCAAGCTCCAAAAGCCTGGTACGATGAACTATCAAACTTCCTGATGTCCAAAGGCTTTACTAAAGGTACAATTGACCCAACTTTATTCAAGATAAAATACGGGGAGGATATTCTACTTGTGCAGATTTACGTTGATGACATAATTTTTGGATCGACAAATCCTAAATATTCAAAACGATTTGAAAAATTAATGCACAGTAGATTTGAAATGTCCTTAATGGGGGAGATGAAATTCTTTTTAGGACTTCAGATCCACCAGTCCCCAAAAGGTATTTTTATCAATCAGGCCAAGTACGCTTTAGAAATTCTGAAAAAGCATAATATGGACAATTGTCACTCCATTGGTACACCATTGGCTACTAAACCCAAACTAGATGTAGATTTGAGTGGAGAACCCGTAGACCAATCTGATTATCGTAGTAAAATCGGGTCACTCATGTACTTGACATCTAGTAGACCAGACTTAGTGCAAGCAGTATGCTATTGTGCACGTTATCAAGCACGACCAACACAAAAGCACCTCAAGGAGGTTAAAAGAATCTTTAAATACCTAAAGGGTACCATTAACATGGGACTCTAGTATCCAAAGGATTCTGGCTTTGAACTAACAGCATTTTCAGACGCTAATCATGTTGGATGCCTTAATACTCGGAAAAGCACTTCTGGAGGGATACAGTTCCTTGGTGATAAGCTAGTAAGTTGGATGTCAAAGAAACAAAACTGCACTGCAATGTCTTCAGTAGAGGCAGAGTACGTGGCGTTATCTGCAAGTTGTGGTCAAGTAATGTGGATGCGGACATAGCTTCAAGATTATGGCTTCAACTACAACAAAATACCGTTGTACTGCGACTCTTAGTCAGCCATAGTGATTGCAGTTTTACGTACCTATAAAATATATAATAAAAAATACTACTTAGGTAAATTCCAACTATTAACCTTTAACCAAGGTAAAAAGTTAAGACTTACAAAAATAATATATAATATATATAATATACGTATGTTAAACCGGGTAAGTATGATCACTCGGGTCGTTATCCCCAGACATTGGCATATACCGAATTTGGGAATATTAAAATCAAAACAAAACAACAAACAAACACCACAATCAAGAATCCAGAGACTCATAAGACACAATCTAACTCATAACCAAACACACCACACAAACAACAACACTAATCTCAAACAAAACGATCCGATAAAAGATTAACTTAAATAGACAAAATGGTTGTAGAGACTCGATTAACATGACTATGTGATATACGAGTATGATTTGGTATCCCATAATTCGATAAAGGTTGAATTTCACAGATGCGCCTAATTATTTCAATCATCGAGACTTTCTTTCTAGTATTCTATCGATGATAGACTTGCATAGAACGAAAACAGTTATAGGATTAAGACTTGGTATTATCTAGTTTCCAGAAGTCAAGGGTGGATTTGGGATGAAAACCTGAAATAACTATCATCACTTAAAGGAGTTACGTTGTAGTACTCAGTGTCACACGCAGATGTCGATGTGGATAATTTCAAGAGGTGTTGTACTTCTTATACTTTTGATGTTGGGTATAAAGGTACTTAGAGATTTTTCTTCTACACCGTCTTCAATCAACCAACAATGCAAGAATAAGTAACAATAATGGGAATTTTACTTCAGTTACACAGTTTGATATATCGGGTTTACTTCACCAACTGATCACAACATTAGCCGACAAAATACGAGGTTGGTAAGTTAGCCATAGAGTTTAAAGGTTAAGATGTAATCAACACTTCTCACGGGTATTTTTGTGCTTTTCCAATACAAAGGTACTTCACAGACTAAGCAAAATCATTCAAGTTACTTCGATGACATCATTCACAAGGACCTTGAATTTACCAGGTTCATGATTACTAGCTCATCTCCTCTAATAACGGTATCTTTCTGAAGTCAAGAGGGTAATGATATCTTTTTGTATATCTTCAAGATTTGTGCTTAAGACAAGAACTTCTCGAGTATATGGGCGTACACGACAATGATGCTTCCGAGAGTTCGCAACCATCATGGGGGAAAATGTGTACATCCGGGACTTAGTTGACTTTGATGTTACCGTGTCAACTTCCAGGGGGAAGTAGTGTAGACTACTTTACTTAGTATGGTTTATGAAGTATTCTGCATACGTGAGAAGAATTGTTGCTGATTTCTCGCATGCACCCCCGAACGAATATTCACCAAGCCCTAATGACAAGAAGCAGGAGTATTTGGTGTGGTTTGACTTCTACAAATTTCCGCTGTGCACGTCAATGACAAGTAGAAGATTGTTCATGCTACATCAAAGTTTCAGAATCTGCTTAAGATAGGGATGTTGGTTTGGGGGGAAGCTGATTCAGAAACTTCGCCAAAAAGGAGTCTATGAAGAAAGCTTTTCAAGACATGCTGCATGAATTGGGGGGAAGTTAATCCAACTCATGCATACTACAATGGTTCCAGAACAAGTAAAGACAATGAAGATCCAAGCTGGAATACAAGTTTCAAGACCAAGAGAACTCACAAGACAACTTCAGCTTTGGAAGCGCTTTGGAAGACTTTATTTAATTGTATTTGTACTTGTTAGGAACATTGTAAGTAATTCCGTATATGTCCACATATTGGGGGAAGATTGTTAGCCTTAAAATATGGTGACAAACACGGAATTACATTAGTTTATTTATAGCGTGACACATAGGGACTAATAATGACAAGCTACGATAGTTGTGTGTCACTAGGACTATAAATACCCCCTCCATACTTCCATGGAGGGGTGAAGCTCACTTTTGTAAAAAGTGTAAGTGTGTGTGTTCTCTCTCTAACACACACATCTTCCCATATCTCATCTTTTCTCTCTAATAATATGGATACTTTTCTTTTCCATTTTACCAAGCCTCCGGATCTTGTGTCATAAGGGTGAATAATGTTAACAATTGGCACCAGAGCATAGGGGGAATCCGTGTTGTTTATCTACTAATTATTGTGGTTAAACAAGATCAAATTCGTGGCTTGGTTTGTTTATTTTAGAAACGACGACCAGGATTCTGATTAGTCCATGATGTTCTAATCACGGCTTCAAAACCACTTTTACGAACAACTAACCATTTTATAATTTGTTCCTCTCTATACCTTTTGCAATATCATTCATTTAATAATATCACAGAAGAAACGATCAAGTGGTACAATGGTGCAAGTGGCTTAAACTACAAAAAATCCCAATAGTAGAATTTTTTTGAGTCAGAGACAACGGTGAAAAAACAAAAAAAATTAGAAATTACTAAAATGTCCATCGTTGAAAAGTCAAACTAACACCCGTTACGTATAACGGGGCTCGAGAGACCAAATAGGTAACAAAAATCGACTTTAAGGATTAACGACATCCACCTTCATTATCTAAGGACTGAATCCGGCTAACTCTGACCTAAGTCAGGGTATTCGAACGAAACAGGTAATTTAATGAAATCGTAACTTTTTGTAGTTCCTTCTTATTTCTTTTATACTCTGGAAAAAAATAGAATTTGTGCATCCGTTTGGACTTTAAGTCTTGCGGTTCGCCTTTGCAAGTCCGTCCCAGTTACACACCTATTCTGCATGGTTAACAACGAGTTTTTGCATAACTTTGTAGTTTGCACAACAATTTTGTGGAAAAAAAAATTGTTGTGTGTGAGTATATTACGAGGTATATATTTTGTGTTTAAGTGAAAACACGTTTGAGTGATAAAGTTGATAATCTTATTACACTTGTTTGATAATAGAGTATATAGCTAATGTAACACTAGTAAACGTGATGATGTACGCGTGTCCCAAGATAATGTTAAAACCTTCGAAGGTATATCGAAACTTTTTTTTTTCATTCATAGCAATCAAAAAAAAACTTTTCATTTTGATAAACGAACATGACCACTTGATAAAGAATTTAAAAATTGCTTTCAAGGTTAAGTGTACTTTGAGACTTTTAAGTGTTGGGGCACCAACCTGAAGACCATATTATTGCCTGTCTTACCCACATCTAGCTGTTCATTTCCACGCTACAGAATTCATCATTAAATTCTTCTAAACAAGTCTAGTGTTTAGTAATTTAACTCTCTTTTAGTGGTCTATAACAGATTGTCATACACTGTAGTTTAGGGTAACCTTATCGGTACCATGACCCACTAAATAGTGACAAAAAGTACAGAATATTTTTTTTTTTACTTCTCTTTTTACAGTGCAAGCAATTCTTATTTTATCAGTTTATTTTCAGTAATTTTTGACAGTTTCATATTTTGACTGAGTTAAACTTTATATTTTCCGTTCAGTTTTTTCAGTGTCATAGTTTATATAACATATACAAAAACAAATAAAATACAAGAAAAAAACCGCAAAAAACCCGGGGGGGGGGGAAGGGGAGGGGGGGGGGAGGAAGGGGTACGAAATTGTGTTTCAGACGGGTACATATAAATAAGCATGGTTTAATCAAACATATTATAAACGAGGATGTAGAACATGTCATGAATATTATGATTGATGTTAGTAAAATAATTACGCAATTTAATTTTATCATTTTTTTGAACCTGTTAAAAACGTTTATTTTACTAACACATTTCATATTTTACCAAACCAACAAAGTCCCAAGCTTTTAATAATAGAACAATCATTGTCGAAAAAGATAACACCACATAATTTGGTAAAAGCACATAAACGAGCAGGGTTATTATTTATGCACTTATTCATTATGAGTAAAGGTCAAAATAATACGAGGTTGAAAGATACGTGGGGTGTTGTAATGTAAGATCTTAAGCTTTAGTGTGACATTAATAGTTAAAAACAAACGCATGAATATCATTGCTTTATATATAAACCACGTAAGGGTAGTCGACCCAACACTTTCCTACCGACTACTACTATCAACACCCCCCCCACTCAACCTTCAATCTTATCTTACTCCCCTCCCCCCTTGCGGCGATGGAGAGAAAATTAATCTTCTTGTGGCAACGGAAGTTTACTTGCGTCGACTCCGAGTTATCTAAAATGAGGTCGCTCTGAGATTAGTTGGTTCGTCATGTCGAATAAAAACCCGAATAAACAAAAAAGAAAAAAAAACATCATAAGGTCTTAGATTTGATGGAACAGAAAAAAACATCATAAGGTCTTAGATTTGAAGGACTTTCAGCACATCAGCATCAATTTCTTCTTGCAAGTTTTGTCATTAGATTTGATGCCTCCATCTTGAGGGGGAATAAAGAATTTTTTATATATTCTTTTTTTATATTTGATTTCCTACTTTTAATAGTATCAAATCAATTGTTTTCAATTCATCTCTAATTTGAGAATTATTATGGGTGATTGTTCCTCTGTATGGTGATTAATCTCTTTGTATTTAGAGGTCATGACATTACTATTAATCGTTTGTTCTTTTCTTGATTCATTTAGAAAATATACAACGGATTTAAATAGTAATGTATGACTCTAAATATAGAAGAGTATTAATTCACATAAAATTGAGAACATTCCCCATAAATTACTCTCATAATATAAGATAATTGATACAGTGATTGATACTATTAAAGGTAGGAAATCAAATATAAAGAAAGAATATATATGAAATCTTTTATTCCCCCTCAAGATGGAGCATGCAAATCTGTAATGTCAATCTTGCCAAGAAGAAATTGATGCTGATGTGCTGGAAGTCCTTTTGTTAGCAAGTCTGCTATTTGCATTTTACTGCTAATTTTCATCGGTATGATTTCCTTTGATTCAACTCTTTTACGTGCAAAGTAACAGTCCATCTCGACATGCTTTGTTCTCTCGTGGAAGACGGGATTGTTAGCTATGTGTCGAGCTGCTTGGTTATCACAAAATAAGGGGGTGGCCAATGGATTGTGAACATGTAACTCACTGAGCAACCATCGAACCCAAATAATTTCACTAACTGTGGAGGCCATTGCCCTGTATCGCTTAGCTTGAAGAAGTGAGACACGGATTGTTTCTTGGTTCTCAAAGAAATGGGGGTCCTACCTAGCAAGAGAAGATAACGGTACGTGACCGCCTCGTGTAGGAATCTCTAAAACCAGGTCAAGGTCGCAATAAGCATTTAAGACGGGAATCTCTTGCTCGAGAAACGGAGGATACCTTGGTTGGAGTGGCCTTTCATGCTACCCAGACAAACACGATTCGCTGCCTCCAAATGATTGTTTCGTGGGTCGGCTACAAACTGGCTTAAAATATTGACAGTATATATTAACATGAGTTAATATTGCTAGGTGTCTTTTGACCTTTAAGTCAACTTTGAAAAGCTCAAATTAAGCCTATAAGTCAGCTTAGATAAGTTTTCAAAGTTTAAAAGTCATTTCTAAGGTGTTTAGTAATCATATCTTGAATCTGTGGTGTTTTTAGTTCCTTTGTCAGCTTATTTGTTTAAAATTTTGATTAGTTGTTATTTAGTGTGTTTTCATGTTTGTTTTAAGTTTAAAATGCAGTAGAAACAAGTTTGTTAGTTTTGGTATAAAACTGTCAAGGTTTAGTTATGTTTCAAAAAAAGGTGATGTCCAATTTTCAATCTCATATTTAAGGTAGTTGATAGATGTTTTAGGTTTTGAAACTCATAGCATAAGCTCTTTGGTGTATAAGCTCAATCTGTTTGAGCTTATTTTGTCTTTTAAAAGTCTTTTTCATTGCTTAAATTAGGCATGCACTTTTGCTTTTGTCTTTATAAAAACTTGAAAAAAACTCGGCATATACTGAGTTAAACAGCCATTTTCAATAGCTTTTTCATAGCTTATTAGTTTTTCAAAATGCTTAATTTTTGCTTTTTCCTATATCTTGTAGTTTTAACTTTACCTGTTTTTAGCTTTTAGACCTTAGATGATAGCTTAAGTCGCTTGAAAATTAGCTTAAAAGTGCATTTGTAGGTTGTTTAGTAGTTTTTAGCCAAATTTGTTTATTTGCTTTCCTGAGTGAATGGCTTATTGGATTTGCTTAATTTGTGTTTATTCTTGCTTATTAGGTTAGGTTTAAGTCTCTGTTAGCTTATTTTATTTAAGTTTGAGCTTATTGGAGTTTTTTCTTAAAAATAACTTAAGTGTCATAACCCTTAGCTTTTAAGTCAATTATTATTATCCCAGCTTATTTACATGCTTATTTTGGGATTAGTTTAGCTTATTAGGTCTAGGATAAGATTTGTTTTTAGCTTATTTGCTTTTCTTTTGCTTAATGAGTCCAATAAGCCAAAACAGTTTTAGCTTTTAAGTGTAAACTGTCTTATTGCCCTTAAGTGCTTTTAGCTTATAATGTCAGCTTATTTGTGGTCCTTTTTGCTTATTTGAGTCTAGTATTACGTACATTTAGCTTATTTAGATGTTGTTCTAGCTTATAGGGTCTTTTAGACTTGTTAAGTTAAGCTTAAAAGCTTAACAAACTTTTAAGCATTTTTGTCACTTTTAATTGCTTATTCCTAGCTTATTATTAAGTTCTGTCAAAAGTAGCTTATTTTTCTTAGCTTGTTAGCTTTTTCAAAAAGAAAATAAAAAAAAGTTTTTACAAAAAGGGAAGCCACAAGGGTTAAACCTCTGAATAGGGATGGCAATTCAGGTCGGGTTTGGGTTGGCGGGTTTGGGTTGGCAGGTTGGCGGGTCAGAAAACCCCAACCCGAACATGACCCGTTTAAATAATCCGGTCAGCTATGTCAACCCTAACGTGTTTACACATAACCCAAAACTGACCCATTTAACCCATATATATAGTTGGGTTGGCGGGTCAAATAGGTTACACGGATTGAATAGGTTAAACGTGTTTCGGGTTGACCCATCTAACCCATTTTATATATAAAAGTTGGCACATTACACGGGTTAAACAAGTTAAACGGGTTTGCAGGTCAACCGGTTTAACCCATTTAACACATATAATAAAATATAAATAATTTTTATTTTTAGAAAAAAATTTAAACGGGTTGACTGGTCGAACCGCTTAATTTATTCTCAACCCGAACCTAACCTGTTTAAAAAACTGGTCAGATAGGTCGACCCAAACCCGACACGGATTCTATTAGACTCAACCCAAACCTGCTAATTTTCGTGACGGTTTCAGGTCGGGTCAGGAATTGCCACCCCTACCTGTGACCTCCCCTTCACATAGCCAACACCTTAACAGACCACACACTCACCAACTGCCCTGGGATCTTTTTCGATTATAACTTCACCACATTTAATTCTTAACCCTTTTTGGCAGTTTTAAGCTATAAGCCCTTTTTGGCTTATTTCCAGCTTATTGAGATAAGCTGCCTGTCCTATTTTATTTTTCCTAGGCTTAGCTTACCTCAAAGTACTTTTAGTGATTTTTTTCAGATTTTTTTATAATTAGTTTAGTATTTTTAATATTTAATTTAGATAAAAACTGTTTTTAATTCATAATAAATAATATAAAAGTCAAAAAAATATAATTCTTTTTTCTAAAATTATTTTTAATCATTTAGGACATTTAAAAATTAAATTTGCATTTTTAGGGTTAAAATTTGTATAATTTAGGTTTTTAAAGCACGGGTTTAGGATCTCGTTATTGTTTTTTCGTGTTTAACTTTAATTGCTTTCGTTTTTAGCTTACTTTTATTTGTTTGTGCATTTTAATTATAGAAATAGAATTCTAATAAAAAAAATCATTCAATCATTCAATCACGCGATCACGAACTTAATCACGATTCTTAATTCACGCCTCGTCGAGATACGACTCGGGAAGGTTTTTGGGATTTTACTTTGGTCAAAAGTAATTCTCCTAGAATCCTCTTGGAATACTTATCTTATACTATAATTGATATTTGGTATTTTAGTTATATATATATATATATATATATATATATATATATACACACACACACTAAGTTATCAACAAATCAATTTTTGGCATCGCTGCCGGGGAGGTGTGTGCGATAATTGTGTTTATGTTTGAAGATTAGTATTTAAAGACCCTTCCTCGTAAAGTTATCGCTTTCATTTATGAATATTTTTTTATTAAAAAAATACAAAATTATTTTCTCAATTTTTGTGATTATCAAGAAATCAAAATATAAATTTTTTTTGAAAAACATCAAAAACAACCGTGATGTCAATTGTTAAATCGGCTCACCTTTAGATTACGAACTATACGAGAGGTATAAGGAGGGTTGATCCAACGAACATCGACCCGAAAGGAAAAGGTTTTTAATACGCTTCGCGCTAACCCGTTCCTCCGCTTCTTTGTGAGTAATTTAGAGAGCTACCGTGCACCTTTGATTTATCGGTCCCAAAAATATTTTCTCATGTTTAAAATACATAAAAATCCAAAAAATATTCTTCTTAACCCCATTTTGTCTAATTCTTCTCTTTATCCCTTTTTAATTCTATCATCATGTATGGGTTTAAAGAATGTTCGTCTTATGGGGCTTTGTATAATAGAGAACATTGTTGTTCAAATGTGAGTTCCGTAGATAATTTTGTTCGTGATCATAATCCGATTTCTTATGATGAAACCCCCGACTCGTCTCAACAACCCCCACGTAATTGTTCCAAGTGTGGAGGTCTGTTTGGTGGTCTACATTGTTGATAATGTACTTGTGATCGGTGTAGAAAGTTTATGGATGAAGTTTGTTCTTTATGTTGTGGTGAAGATGGAAAATTATTCGATAATTTTCCAAACTCAACTCATTCCAAAGATTTTTACAACTCACTTCAACAACCCCAAACTCACTCTGCTGAGTCATTCAATGACAATCCTAACTTTGGTTATACACCTTAAGAACCATTTGTCTATAATCAAGATCCTAGTGAATTTTTTTCACAAAGTCCTCCAAAAATAGACCAACGTTATTGTTACGGGTGTGGAGATCCATTAGACGATTTATTTTGTCAACGGTGTACTTGTGAGTCATGTGGGAATGATGCTCATTATGGTTACGATTATCCACCTTAAGTTCCATTTGTCTACGAGCAGGACATGTGTTTCAATCAAAACTTTGATAATAATTTTCCACAAACTTCATCAAGTTTTCCACAACAATTTCCTTGTTGTGAAAACTGCGGGGGTCCTCATGAGAATTTTCAGTGTCAACTGATGAACCAGAATTTCTACGAACCTAATCTTTGTTATAATTCTAATTCTTCTGGTTTTGACCAATATCAACCCCCGCAGTATACCGTCATTCATCAACCTCCTCAAGAAACGAGTGTACAAGCCAGAGAAAACCTAATGAAATCTATACAAACCTTTTTAAAGAAGTTTAATCGTATATCTTTTAGAGAAACGCCAAAGGTTTTATTGCTAGCCTAGGAGAAATTTTTTGAAATTAAGCATGCTTTTAAAGAAAAGCAACATCAACCAGAGGATATACAAGAATTGCTTCGTAAACTTCTTAAAGATTTGCAAATTATAAGTGAGGAGCTGGCAGATTATATTGATACTCTGAACAGGAATTGTCCTGCCTTCTACGACAATGATGATGAAGATGATGACGAGGAGTATACTATTGCAATCACACCCGTCTTACCGACTATGGAACCCAATAACTCTCTAAGTATGGGGGACGAGCATCTTAACACTATTCCTGAAAAGAAAGAGTCTAGTGTTGAGGACCTTGTCCCGATCCCAAGTGAGTCCAAGGGTATTTCCGACAGTATGTGTGATATGCCTTTTTGTAAAAATTCTCACCCTCTTGACGCTTTAAAAGATCATTATGAGATTTTCTTCGATCCCAACGATGATTATGCTTCAAGTGATTACGATCCTCTTTACAGTAAGGACATCGATTATGTCGATGCATCACCTCCCGATTCTGAGCTCATCAGCTTAGATGAGGTGAAGGATTTTGACACAAAAGATGAAGAGATTGATACTGATATTCTTCTAACAACCAAGGACGATATTCTTTGTAAGAAATTACTGAATATCAATCTTCTTATTTGTAGAATACTAGTAATCTTAAGATCAAGCAAGAACAAGAGTGAAATGTGGGTTGGGATGTTAGAGAAAAATTGGATGGAAAAATGGATGAATGTATTAATGAAGTGTATGGAAAAATGGAACAACCAACCCTCTCCAAGACTAGGAGAGGGTGTATAAATAATGGAGAAGAAGTCAGATGAAAAACGACTAGAAGATATACCAGTAGTCAGAGAATTTTCAGAAGTTTTTCCTGAAAATCTACCTCCTTCTCCTAGTTCGCCCAAGGTAGAATTCAAATTCGATTTAATTCCAGGGAGCGGCTACCAGTAGCTAGCGCGAGCACACCTACATATTAGCTCCTTCAGAAATGCATGTACTATCTGATCAACTAAAGAGGATAGCAATCGAGGTTTATCCGACTAAGTACTGTCGCCCCTGGGAGCTCATGTCTATTTGTTAAAAAAGAGAAAAAGACGATCTTTAGAATGTGTATCGATTATCGGGAGCTGAATAAACTCACCGTAAAGAATCGTTACCCATTACCCAAGATCGATGATTGATAAGTGTAAAATACACATATCCATTTATGCTTTAAATAACCCAATTAAACCCAAAACACAGTAAAAAATGGCAAAAATATACTTGTTTCTGTGTTTTGTGTGTGCAGGTACGGATATATCAGAAATCTTAAGAAAACAGTTAAAAACGGGCAAGCACGGACACGAGAATCAGAAGAGTACAAAAAGAAGCAAAAGATTCAAAGCCGAAGCCAGAAATGTCAAGCCCTCAGTCAAAATGGTCAAATCATGGTCAACAAAAGTCAACAAGACCAAAAAACATTCCATTTTCACCCTCCAAGTTTCACAAAAGCCCCTCACCTCTTATTGGGCCTTAAAAACCTTAATGGGCCTGAAAAAACCCTAAAATTCTATACCCGGATCCAAGCCCATAACCATAAGCCCAAAACTTAGTCTACTTTCCTTTTTTATAAACCACAAGGGCCGATTTTGCAATTCCTAAAACTCCTTTTATAACTAGAAAGGGAGAAAAGAAAGAGAGGGACTAGAAGTGACAAATAACCTAAGTTAAAACTGAATTAACTCATTCAGTAATAAACTTGGCGCCAAGATCCTTTTTACTGTTCATTTGTCTCCTACATTTCACAAAACTGTCAAAAACAAAGGGCAAATAGAAATTAAAGGGTGATTTTGGTAATTCAAGAGGTCTTCTACAAAATGGCAGGGATATTATAGTCTAATCATTGCTCACTTAAGCTCTCTCTCAAGCATAATGGCATGTCAGCTATGAAGAAAGCACACAAGTGATGGGTTTTTGTGCTAATCTACTCACAAAAGAAGCACAACATGTCACATCAAAGAATGACATGCTGGCAATCCTCTATCACACACAAATGATCAAACGGCTCTCATTTACTCTCCAATGATTAAAGAATCCAATGGTGATGATTGATTAAGGCTTGGGATTCAAGGCAAGCCTAGAAGCTTCCTCAACAGCCTATAAATAGGCTCTCACCTCACACACAATCATCTAGTTTTTAGTAGCTTTTAGTTTAGCTTAATTTCATTTTTTAATGTAATTTTCCTTAAATATTTTGTAAATCTCCTTTTTAAGTAATGTAATCAGTTTTACTTTATAAATGAAATTCAGTTTAAAGCTCTTTAAATCTCACTTTTAAGCTCTCAATTATTAAGCTATTGTTACTAATAAGCTCCTATAAGCTCAACAGCTCTCATAAGTCTTTTCTTATGAATAGCTTAACCTCAACCTTAATCCAAACTTGAAATCACAAAATACCAGCTTAAATTACCTTAACTTGTGGAAGAAAGCTTTTGGAAGGGGGGCTTAAAATGGATGAGCTCCCAAGGACTTAAACTAGCTTATTCACATGAATAAGCTAGAGCTTGTAGCTGATAATTCTAGTATTAGCTTTTGTTTAGCTGAAGCTTAAAGTAAGTTTCCTTTTAAATTCTTATGTCTTTAAATTTCTAGCTTGTAATATAGTTAAAATTGCTTTAGTTTAAGATCTGCTTATTTGCTTATACTGTCTGCTTAATTGTGCTTTTTGCTTATCTCATTGTGCTTTTTAGTTATTAATTTACATCTGTCTTTAGTTTATTAGTTATAAATCTTAGTTGCCTTCATTTTTGTCTTAAAAAGCTATAAAAATCCAAAAAAGTAGAAAATAGAGTAGATCTTTGATTATTGTTTATTTAGTTGATTAATCATGTTTGTTAAGTTAGATTTAAGCTAAATAATGTCTGGGATCATAGTTTAGATTAGTAGATTTTATTTTGAAAGCTCACTTTGAATCTGTCCTAGCTTAAAGGGGTGTTTGGCTTAAGCCTATTTGACCTCAAAAAGTCAAAACTATTTGGTCCATTTTCTTTGGACAGCTGAGTTTTCATTCAATAACAAGTTTTAAAAAGATTTTCAAAGCTAGTTTATTATTTTAAAGAAGTTATGGCTTATTATGAAAGTGCCAGCACCAGGGCACTTTTAGCTTAATTTTTAGTTTACTTATTCTTGTTCTAAGTCATCTAGGTCTTATGTGTGCTTAAATTCAATCTTAATACACTCAATGGAGTGTGGTAAGTGCAGCTTTTGTCACTAGGATTGCCTGCATTATTATTGCACTTGTGCAAAGTGCCTACAAACAAGGAACTAAGTTGTTTTCCTAGCTTCAATTTTGCTTAATTTTTTAGCTAGGTTATCATAGGTTTTAAGCTTAGAAATTCAAGAAGGATATTAAGTAGTCTTAACTTAATATAGATTAGGGCTTAACTTTAATCCTCCAGCTTATTTACTTTAGTACATTTTAGCTTAAAAGTCACCAAAAATCTAAAAAGACCAAAAACAGTAGTTAGAATAATATACATTTAAAGATTTTTTTTTTTTAAAAATTAAATTCTAGCTTATAGTATTAGATCTTATTTTTTAAATAAGTAGTTTGTTAGTTGATATACAAGTCCACAAAGTCACATGTTCTATTTGGCCCTTTTAAAGCATTTTAAGTCTTTCTTAATTTTTTAGCTTTTTGAGTAATTTCCTAATAGTAGTGATACTTTCAACATCAAATTTAAGTGTCTTTTCATATTTCTACGTAGATTTTCTTTTCAGTTTTTAGATTAAGCAACTCATTAAGCTGTCTAGGAACAACCTTTGCTTTCAATTAGCGCTTAAATGAGTTATTTTTTATAGTTGTTTAAGTAAAACCAAGGGCAAAAAGCCACTTTCTGTGAACAGCTTTTTGATAAGCTGTTATAGGGCTTATTTGTCACTTTCAGCCAAGAAGTCCAGTTTTAAAATTGCTCTAAATTAGTTCTTAAATAATTTCCAATATTCAGTTTTGTAAAAAGTAAAAAAAATAAAAAAGTGCAAAAAGTTGGGGTTTGCCTGCCTCGAACCCACGACCTCACACTTATAGACCCAACGCCTTAACACCATGCTACAATAGCTCATCCGTTCCCTTTTCCTTTCATTAATCCTTTATACACCTTTTGGATTTATAAGCCAAATAAGCTGTTAAGCTTATTTCGTGGCTTATTTTATAAGCTACGACTTAGGACTTATTTTTCCTAGGATTCTTATAGCATAAGCTATTTTATGTATTTTTTCTAGGATTTTTACTATAAGTTTAGTATTTTTAATCTTTTATTTTCTTTTAAAACTTTAAAAAATCATAAAAAATAGAAAATTAACCAGAAAAATAAAAATCTTTTTTATAAAATTTTCTTTTATCATAAAGTTTGTAGGAAAATTAGTTTCACTTTCGTAGGGTCTATTTTGCAAAAATTCACTTTTTAAAGAACGGGTTTCGTTCCCTTTCTCGGTTTTCAATTTTTAACTCTCGTTTTAACTCCGTTTCCGTCCTAGTTTTTTTAAACTTCGTTTTTAGTCAATTAGAATACATTTTAAAAGAAAAAAATAAAAATTAGGTTTAATTTTGTAGAATTTAGGTTTTTGGCCTTAGTTTTAGTGTCCCGTTTCGCGTTTTTATTTAAATTTTGAAATTGTTGCTTTTTATTTAGTAAGTTGATAGCTTATCAAAAATATATTTGCTTCATTCAAATCAGAATCTAAGCAATAAAAAACGAGGTTTCAATTTCACTAGTCGTTGGGGAAACGACCCGGGTGATCATATTTATCCGGTTTAATATACGTATTATATATTATATTATATAAACATTTAGAAGAAATTTCCTAGGAATTTTCCTTAATTTTTGGCTCTTTGAAGTATTTTATTTTATATATATATATTGGGTATATAAAACTAGCTACCAATGATTTATTCGACCAACTTCAAGGTTCGAGTGTTTACTCAAAAATTAACTTAAGATCAGGCTATCATCAACTGAGAGTTAGGGATGAAGATATTCCCAAGACTGCTTTTAGAACGTGATACGGACCACAACACTAATTCCAAGTGATGCATTGGTTTAACTAACAGCTTCCAGCTGTCTACATAATGCATCTCATAATCGTGCTCCCAAACCAACTTGGGAAAATTTGTGATAGTGTTCATCGATGATATTCTCATCTATTCCCGTAACAAAGAAGAACACACAGATCACCTGAGAATAATCTTAGAATTACTCAAAAAGGAGAAATTATATGCCAAGTTCTCCAAATGTGATTTCTGGATCAGTATCGTGCAGTTTCTTAGGCACGTAATTGATAGTCAAGGAATTCATGTTGACCCCGCCAAGATTGAAGCAGTTAAGAATTGGGCATCTCCTACCACATCGACAAAAGTACGCCAATTCTTATGGACAAGCCCGCTACAATCGAGATTTATTCAAAGATTTTCAAAGATTGCAAAAGTCTTTGACAGAATAAACCAGAAAAACAAGAATAAAAACTGGGGAGAAGATCAAGAGATCAGCCTTCCAACTACTAAACAAAAGCAAATGTGAAGCTCCAATCTTACATTACCAGAAGAAATGATGACGTTATGTCGTTTTATTTTATGATGCATCACATCAAGGTACCTGGGAGCAGTGCTAAATCAAAGAGAAAAAGTTTATTGCATATGCATCCCGACACACTCATATCCTAATGAAGAAAACTATACCACAACACGACCTTTGAATTATGATGCAGTTGTGTTTCGTCTTAAAATCTGGAGACAGTATCTGTATGGCACAAATTGTACTATGTTCCCTGATCATAAAATACTTCACATATCCATTGGATCATAAAAAAGAGTTTAACATGAGACAGACGTCCGGTTGGTTAAGAATTGCTCGCAGATTACGATTGAGAGATTTGCTACCATCATGGAACAGAAATGTTTGTTGCAGATGCTAAAGCCTAAGAACTAATCCAAACCACTCCGAGTTAGATCATTAGTCATGACCCTTCACACAAAATTATTATCACAAATCCTTGAAGCCCAAACTGAGGCAATCAAAGAAGAGAACATCAAAGTTGAGAACCTACGAGGAATGGACAAAGCATTTAAAGTACGTCCTGATGGAACTCGTTATATCAAGAATCGAAGTTGGTTATCACTCTTTGGTAATTTAAGGGACTTAATCATGCATGAATCCCATAAATCTTTCATCCACCCAGGTTTTGACAAAATGTATCAGGATCTAAAGAAACTTTATTGGTGGCCTAACATGAAGGCAATCATCGCAGAATATGTCAGCAAATGTTTAACATGCTCTAGAGTTAAAGCAGAATGTCAGAAGTCATCCGGCTTACTGATACAACCAGAAATTCCTACATGGAAATGGGAAAGAATAACGATGGACTTCGTTACAAAACTACCCAAACAAAAGGCAGACAGGACCAAAATATTGGGTCACTGTAGATCGCCTTACAAAATCACACATTTAATCCCCCACCATAGAGCACAGATATATGAAACCCCTTACAAGGTTGTAAATAAAAGGGAGATAGTCTCACGGCAAATCTTTGGAGTTCTGATATCTACATCTCATATCGTGAACAGTCATATTCACATCCAGATTCTGGCAGTCTGCAATAAAATAGAATGCTTTGGGTACTCAATTAGACATGAGTACGGCATATCATCCCAAAACTGATGGACAAAGTGAAAGAACCATCCAAACACTCGAAGACATGCTTCGAGCCTGTGTTATAGATTTTGGAAAAAGGTTGGGAAAGACACCTACCATTGGTAGAATTTTCTTACAAAATAACAGTTACCATGCAAGGTTTAAGAGCAGCACCAATTGAGGCACTTTAATGATCGACAAGTGAGAAAAAAGGTCCATTACGCCCATAACTTAAAAAAAAAGGGTCCATTAGGCCCATGAGTTAACATATGGGCAAGATTTGATACCTCTATGAATTATTAATAACCACAAATTCGATGAAACCGAATTTTATGATGACTAGATAATCCAAGTGTTTTAAAAACACAAATCCGATGAAACCGAATTTGATTGCCGAGTTTAGTAAATCTTGAAAACCCGATATTTAACGCTTCAAAACATGATAAAACCGTGAAATGAAAGTGTAAAATGACTTGTAAAGCTTATTACCGAGTTTATACTTAGTAATATTCCCTGTATCACAAATTCGATGGAACCGAATTTGTGAACTTAACAAACTCGATAAAACCGCGTTTAATACCAAATTCCTAATAAACGACTTTTGACATAACCAAAAGATCGAATATATCTATTACACTGAGTTATCGTACTGAAATTGCTAAATTTACAAGAAAAAGTCTTCCGAGACTCAAAACCACTCTATCAAGAATGCAAAGCTTCAACCGAAAATCAAAACCACACTTCGGAGAATGAAATGAACAGTTCCGAGAAACCAATAACGTCCAAAAACTCGAAATCACAGCCAAAATCAATCTCGAAACCTCAATAGCACCTACCGAATTCGGAAACCATAACTTCTTGAATCTCGGTCGAACAAAATCACATACAAATCAAGCACTCTACTTCTCTGTTGGCGATTGATACCACTTGATAGGTCACTTGAATCTTGAATCAATCATATCAACATGTAAGTTTAGAGAGAATGAGAGCAAGTGAAGGGAAAATTCAAATCTTATTATGGAGGGAAAATAAGAGTTGGTTACAAGAGCATCACCCTCTAATGAAGATTAGAGGGCTATTTATAGGCAATGGGAGGGGGGCTTCCCTTCCTTATTTTCCTATCTTGACAATACTAGTCCCTAGACTTTGGTTATTATGCTATTTCTTACTTAAAGAATAATAAACCTTATTACAAGCTATATTAAACTAAACAAAATATAATAAAACCACATAATCAACACTTTTCATAAACCCAACATGATGGATATAGTCTCTGCTCCTCTGTCTTCCTAGACTTGGGTGGGTGAGGCTAGTACTTCCGTGGCCCCTCTCTCCGTCGAGGATTATGATGAAGAAGACACGGATGAGGCCCTGGGAAGCGTTGTTGCCGTCCCTAAGTTTAAGACTTGTCGCTTTTAGCTTCATGTTTGTGCCGTGACCTTATGTGGTCTGTTATGGCGGCTAGTTGTATCCTGAACACTTGTACGTTTCTCTTTTTGTATGCCGCGGCCGTGTGTGGCTATTTCTTTTTGCGGCTTGTAAGTAATGTGAACGTGTGCTTTTTTACCGCGGCCGTATGTTGGCCTTTTTGTTGCGGTTTCTAGCTTTAACACGTATGTTGCTACCTTTTTATTATTACTGTTGTACGTTCGTAATAGATAGTCTTATGAATATTTGTGGGTTATTCTCCCAGTGTCGGGTTTGCAATACCTCTTACACACCTGAGCTAATTTTGAGGTTGCTCAACCTTTATTATACGTGATAATAAAATTGTGGAGCGTGGCTCCTTGCGTGCGCGTCTTAACAATTGATATAACTTTGCAAAGCCAAAATAATTTTAGGACTTAAAACTTGTGAGGGTAGCTAATCCCCACTTTTTCATTAAGATTTAAAAGACATTACAAATAAAGGAAAATTGAAATATTACCCTCCGGAGCATCATACGTGCCGGGCGGGTGCTTACACTTCATGTATATAACATTTTTTAAGATTACAGATGTTCCACGTTCGCGGAAGTTCATTCCCTTTGCGATCTTTAAGCTTGTATGCTCCCTTTCCTAATGCTTCCGTGACTTCATACGGTCCTTCCCATTTAGGTCCAAGTTTACCTCCGTCCGTGGCGTGGCTTGCGTCATTGTTACGGTAGACCATGTCCCCCGGTTTGAAGCTTGTGCCGCGGACTTTGGAGTTGTAGTATTTTTCCATCTTAGCCTTGCTTTTCGCCTCTTGAATTGCTGCTTGCTCTCTTTTTTCCTCTATGAGGTCCAAATTTATTTCCAAAGCTTCGTCATTCCCTGTCAAGTCTACTTCCGCAGTCCGGAGTGTTGGCATGCCTATTTCCGCTGGTATGACTGCTTCCGTGCCGTATGTTAGTGAAAACGGTGTCTCTCCATTGCTTGATTTGATCATGGTGCGGTGTGCCCATAGGACGTGTGAGAGTTCTCCTATCCAATCCTTGCTTCTTTCATCCAATCGAGCTTTGATTCCTTCTCCTAAACTTCTGTTTGCTCTTTTGACCAAGCCATTTGTTTGTGGATGCTTCACAGAGGCGAAACACTGGCGGATACATAGTTTTTCACCCCAGTCTTTGAATGGGTTGTCACGAAATTGTTTTCCATTATCCGATACAATCTCCCCTGGTATTCCGAATCTACAGACGATGTTGTCCCATACGAATTTCTTCACTTGATTACCCGTGATAGTCGCGACGGGTTTTGCCTCAATCCATTTGGTAAAGTAGTCAATGGCTACAATAAAAAACTTGACTTTGCCTGAACCTTCCGGGAAAGGTCTGGCTATGTCGATCCCCCATTTATAGAATGGCCACGGAGACGTGATGGGGGTTAAGTTCTGCTGCGGATTTCTTGGAATGAGGCGATGGACTTGGCAATCATTGCATTCCCTTATTAGTTTCTGCGCGTCTGTGTGCATCGTTGGCCAGTAATAACCCGTCCGGATAGCCTTAGCGACCACGGATCTAGGACCGGAGTGCATGCTGCAAGATCCTTCGTGTATTTCTCTAAGGACGTAGTTTGCTTGAAGTGGTCCGACACACCGGAGCCATGGTCCCAAGAAAGATTTCTTGTACAAGGTTCCATTTATCACGGCGTACCTGGATGCCTTGCGACGTACCGCCCTTGCTTTCTTTTTGTCTTTTAGAAGGATTTCTTTTGTGAGGTATTCGCATATGGGTGTCATCCATGTGTGTCCTTCCTCCTCCACTATAGCGAGGACTTCCTTCTCATTTATGGACTTTTCATTAAGTTCCTCCACAAGTACTTGCTTGCTGAGATGTGCGAAGCTTGTAGATACAATTTTGCTTAGGGCATCCGCCTTCTTGTTCTCGCTCTGCGGTACTTGCTTGATGGAAAATTCTTTGAAGTTACGTGTGAGATTTTTTACCTTTTCCAAGTACTGGACCATACCTGACTCCTTTGCAACATAAGAACCATTGACCTGATTGGCTAAAAACTGTGAGTCTACGTTTGCTTGAAGGTTTTTTACACCCATTTGTTCTGCGATCCGGAGACCGGCTATTAATGCTTTTAAACTAAGGAAAACTAAAATAGTGAAGAAAGTTAAAACGAATTGCGAGCCGATAACGAAAGTAACCACCGATTTAATAAGTAAAGAAAATAATCAAAGTTTTTCTAGACTTATTAAACCGTAAGTCCTCGCCTCATGAGTGTGACCGGTACCAAAAACAAAAAAACAATAACCTGTTAATATAAAAACATTTTATAATTCTCAATTTTCTACTTTCCTATAATCAGTTTACTTAACTAACCAGGCCAGAAGTGATTCTTTAACAAAACCAAACGCAGCCCAAATACCAAACGTGGCCCAATAACCAAACGTGGCCCAATAGTGCAAATTTAGTGCTAGCTTAACAAATTTTGCAATCACGTAACTACAATAAGCTAAACCAGACTAATTTAACTAAATCGAATAAGCCTTAACAAATTTAAAATAACATAAGCTCTCGACAGCTTATTTAATGAACGAATAAGCCAAACAATCTAGATCCGATTTTAGAGCTAATCGAAATCTCTTATGAGCACTAATATAATCTATTTAAAAGCTTTAGTCTAAATGAAATCTAATTAACTAATTGAGATCTAAACCTAATAAGCACATACCGCATCAATAAGCACTCATAACATACAAATAATCCAACATAAAAGCTATGAGATGAATAAACTAAACCGATAACCTTTTACAAACAATATAAGCTCAAACTAAATGAATAAGCTATTAAACAGCTTATTCGATCAATATGATGAGCTTTTTAGAAAACTAAGATTCGAAAATAAGCTAGAATCGAGCTTAGTATTTAAGCTTAAATACCGATTACTTATTTTGGATTGAGGATTAGGATCGAACAAGCTTTTGTAAAACTTATTTGATGCAAACTCGATTCAGAATAAGCTAGTATATGAGCTTAGATGATAAGCTTAAGAAAAAGATTATTTGCGAAAAGCTTAGAAAAGAAAATAAGGAAAAAGGAGTAAAATAAGCCACATCATTCACCAAACAACATCTTCAATAAGCTAAAATTATTCTGAATACAATATCCCGAATAAGCTGATAAATCAGCTTTTACAATAAGCATAAAATAAGCTAAAACTAAACTTAAAAGCTAAAACAATTTTGAGAGGAAAAGTAAAACTAAATCCTAATGTCTAAAAATGAGAGGGGAGCGTTCTTTATATAGTAAAACTCAGGGGGTGAAATTTTAATTTCTGCCCCACAACGACTAAACAATCAGCCAATCATTGGCCTCTAAAAACGTTCCTCGGATTGGCAGAGAATGAGCAGCCGATCCACCACTCGAACGGCTCCACGTGGCATTCCTTTGCATTAATCACAAGCACACACATTTACTCGAGCCTTTCCTTTTCAAAATTATAACAAACTGAGAATAAAGGAGATGCCACGCTTTGGCTTCAGGTTGGACAATGGAGAGGTAGTGGAGGAGCACGTGAGGAAGGGAATTAATTTAGAGGCATGTGACTTTACTCAACTTTCCAATACTATCCATTTTCAATGTAAAAAATCATTTTGAGCCTAGAATTGTGAAGATGGGTCGAGTAATTCACTTCCATCTTGGGCCTAGTTGCACTCAAAAAGTCTTGGGCTTAGTAATAATAATGGGTCGGTCCGACCCATATAAATGGTGTCAGGCTGGCCCAATAAGAAATGAAGCCACCATCGGACTCGTAATTTCGCGCTCTTTTTAATGGCATGCTTAGGGGATTTTTCCAACTTTGTCTTGATCTTGAATAATAATCACTCTTGATTGAAACGAACCCGAAAATACCCGTTTTTGCTTTGTTTTCAATCCTTAGTACCTGCAAGAAATAAAAACACAAAACAAACATATTTGCAATATATTTTTCCATATTTTAGTATTTTTAGTCCGTATTATAGTGTTTTTCGGGGTTATAAATGTGTGTTTAAGCACACATCAAATTCCCCCACACTAAGTCATTGCTGGTCCCACACGCAATGTAAACAAAACACGCGCGGAAAGAAATAATTTAACCCCTCTTAACTTATGACCCCTCACAATCAAACAAGAACAGAAAATGTCCGTTAAGAAGGTTCAAAAATATTTAATTCGCAAGCGCCCCCGTTTTAATCACTTATTTAAATAATAAATAAAAACTAAGATAAATTTTATAAAATTTATTTAAAAGGCTTTAAGAACGGGAGTTCGTCATCCTCGACTTTTCACAATCCCCAAACTAAGCTTAAAACGAAATCACAGCTAAATATAAGATTAGATGCTAACACTACTCATAAAGGCTAATTGTGTACGCAAAGCTACTTTTCGCTCCCTTATTCCTAAATCCTCTAAGGATTTTATTAATTGGGACAATAGCCTTATGTCTTTTTTCATAAAAGGTGCCCGGTTTAGACCATAATTAGTTTGAAATCCTTTCCTAAAGAGACGATATGGTGTGAATAAGGTCCACATTAAGGTTCTAATTTCGCATGATTTAAGGGTTATCCTTTTTATTTCATTCGAAACAACTCAACTACGAGTCCAGAGATGGAGGCTTTATTTAGATAACCCCGGAGTCGAAATTTGGCTTTATTATTATTATTGCAATATTTTTGCCCCTTGGTCCTTTAAACAACTGACACATCGGGCGTCCTAACTGACAGAGTCAGTAGTCTTATTTCGATCTCGGTAATTTTCTTGACCTTTTTAAAGACTGACACATCGGGCGTCCTAACCAACAAAGCCAGTAAACTTTTATCTGTCTCGGATTAAGGAAAGCTATTTTTGGGAAACTTACTCTAATTTAGAAGATGCAATTTTTGGAAAAGTACCCAATATACAAGAATACTATCATGAAACATACTCAATCATGGAATATGTTAATCATGGAACGTACTAACTCAAGGAACATGCTAATTATAGAAAGTTTACCTAATAATAGAAAGTTACTAAAAATAGAAAGTTACAAAAAATGAAAGTACCTTTTAATCCTGAACAAGTAACTTATTATGTCTTTAACTGTAGATTGCATTAAGCAGGAGTAGCTTCCATCTTCTTATCCATCTCTTTCCGTTACTGCTGGACATAAGGTACGGATATTCAGTCCTTTTCAGTAAGGACATTCTTTTTCCCTTCCATGATTCCATCCCAGAACTGCTATGCTTCCCACATTTTATGTCTTTGCCATGATCCTTAATGTTGATTCATGACTTATCCTATTGCCCGAGCTATATATACGCATGACCATGATTTACATGACTTACCACCTAGTCATGGAGGTACCATGACCGTGACACATGAGGCACCTGTGTCACGACTCTTTCGCGTTGAGAGTGATTTAAGCGGGCGTCCCTTTTTCTTGTTACCAGATTATCATTTCATGTTTGGCCATTACTAATTCAGGGGAGTATGCGCTATCATTGACGCGGTGTTCGGGTGCATCCTAGTATACATGTTTACACGTTCATGGTGATTGGTTGGTGTGTGCTCTACATCCCATCACATTGGAGCTGATCCCTCCACCCATATTATTCACAAAGAGGTCACCCCTCTATTACATGTTGAGGCAGCCCCTCCATTATATGCATGTATTCACGATATTATTATTATGACATGTATGATTATATGAGCTCGTGGGCATTCCTTATTATTTATGTTTATACTATCCATGATATTTCTTGACATCTTTACTTCGTATGCCCATGCTTTACATGTTTATTCCTATTTCTTCATGACGCATTCTTCCAGTTTCCCTATGACACCTTTTGATCTTATCCGCTACTTTGTATTTACTATCCAGGATTCATACTTATTAATTACATTGTTATTATATCCGTTCACTGAGCGTTATGCTCAGCCGTGTTTTCTTTCTCTTTCTTATACGGCAGGTATCTAGAGGGAGATTGGGCATGAGAGAGTGTGTGCTTAGGAAGTGACTATTTAGCTTCCTTTCTTGATATCGCAGGCATTTTTGATGTACTATACTATCTTGGGACACATGTCCGGTCCCCCCTCCATTTAGAATTCTTTTCGCTTATTCTGTTGATCTCATAATTTCGGGAGCCGATGTTTGATTTCCCCGGCTTGCCACCTGTGTCCTATGTTATGAATTATGACTTTATGCTTTATATGCTTTGATATGACACCATGATTATGACGTTTCGCCTACTCTCCGGAGCGGGTTTAGGTCGTTACAATTATGGTATCAGAGCTCAGGCTTATCGACCTGTAGGCTCTAAAACTTGACCTGTGAGGATTGGGTAGACATTAGGTTCCTTCAGAATCGACGTTTATCTTCTGTCGCGTTTTGACCTTTTAACCGTTTAATCATTAAACCCTTTTTGCAAAATGTCAGATGGTGAACACTCGTACCGATGCTGAACTGCTGCGGGCCGTTCAGGAGCCGTGGAGCCTGCTCCCACTAGATTCGCGAGCAGGTTTGCGAAGAGTACCGCACTGGTGCTGTAGTTTCGGGTAGTAATCCTCCACCAATCACTATTCATACTTGGCTTGAGCGCTTCAATAAGCAGAAACCCCGTTCGTTCGAGAAGGCAGTAGCCCCTGTTGATGCTGAGAATTGGATCTCCCATATGGAGAAGATCTTCGACGTGATGGATTGTAATGATGCTTTTAAGACCAGATTGGCTGTGTATAAGTTCGAGGGGCGAAGCGTTTGGCTTGGTGGAAGGGCCTTATAAGCAGGCCAAAGGAGGAGATGTGTGGTTAGGTCCTTACTTTGACTTGGCAGCTTTCAAAAGGCTGTTCTTTCTGCAGTTTTTCCCTCGAGCCGAACAAGAGCGCTTGAAGAGAGAGTACCATTCCATCCGCCAAAGGGCGAGTGAAAATAGTACTGAGTACATGCAGCGTTTCCTCCGCCTAGCTGGTTTTCTTGGACAGGCTGCTGGCACTGCAGAAGAACAGGCGAAGAACTTTCGTTGGGGTCTTCATAAGTCAATCCTTGACCATGTTATGTGTATACATAGTTCAATCACCAACTAATGGTTTTGGTAAAATTGTGTTTAATAAGTAAAAACGTTTATAATTATCGTTTTAGTAAAACTAGCATAACTTTTGCGTTTTAAGCCCGATTTTAACGTTTCTTATGCCCATCTTTTCGTATTAGGACGAGTTATCATAATTTGACATTTTCGATATTTTGACCCTTTGGTGAACAGTAACTTTTACTGTTCACATCAGACGTGACTTTTATTTAAATTGTATTTGTTGTCGTAAAACCCGTAAATGTCGTATTTTATTCGTTATAGCTCCGTTTTTAACGATTCTTTCGAGGACGTTCTCGTTATTGAAAGTTCTATAATTTTATGAGGTTTACAAAAATGTAACTTTCTGTCATGAATAGTAACTTTTATAAAAATAGTTTTATAAAAGTATTAATTGTCGTAAACTCGCGAAATTCATAACTCATTCGTTATTAATTGAAAAATTACGATTCTTATCATTTTGGAATCCTAAAAATATGTATTATTTGTTAAAAATATCAAACTTGCTGTTTGATATAAATTTTATAAAAATTATTTTATAAACTCCGTTTAATTAACGTATAACTCGTTTTTAACGTAACTTTTTCGTTATTAATCCGTTTAACAAGTTTCTTACCTTTTCGGAATCGTCGTGATTTGTATTATTTTATAAAAACATAAAATCCCCTGTTTGGAATTCGAAAACCTACTGTCCCAAAATGATCTTTTATATAATTTATTTATATAATATGTTTTATATACTTTTCAACCTCACAATTTACCACAAGTCTTTTATAATTATATATATCATATGTTATACATATAATAATGTCCATAAGTTCATATTTGTCCAAGATCATCAAGATCACAAGTTATTAACTTTACATGAAATCATAAACTTTCTTAATTAACTTTTAATTACAAGTTTATATATGAACTTTTTATGCTTAAACCGAGATTGTACAAGACTTATATATCCTTTATTTCATGATATTACCAACATCATAACATGTGAGAAAGTGCACAAAATCATAATCACAAGAAAAATTATATTTTTCATGTTCAAAAGTATTCCTAATGGTGATTTCACTATATAGCACATTATATACATAAAAACTCATAAAATGAAAGCATAAAGGTTTAAAATAGACCTTATGATGAATGATGATGGTGACAAACAAATGCTAAACCCTTGTTTAGCCTTAAAATCCAAGCTTGCACTTAAGAAACCCTAGTTTTCTCAAGAAAACCCTAATCTTGCTTTTCTTGATTATTACTTGAAAATAATTAATCAAGGCTTCAAAATACTTTGAGGTATCTTAGATATGTTATAGAAGAGTGTGTAAATGTGGTAGCAAAGTTTGTATGGTTGGGTCTTTGTGGTGATTTATTGCCGAAGCAATATAGAGAGAAAAAGGGAAGAAAATTTTGATTTTTATCAAGTGTTTAAGCATGTATGTCTTTCTCATCACTAGGTACATGTATATATAGTGCAAGACTTAGTCAAGGAGACAAGGTAAGGTCCTAGGGATGGTCTTGGTCATGGTCTTGGTCAAAGAGACAAGGCATGGTGTGGTTTTAAATGAAGGATGGATGTACATTTGACCAAAGTGGATTTTCTTGATATATCTTTGTATCATTGCAAGAATTTCGGCAATAAGATGATATATGTGATGTTGTTTAGTAATTTTTATGTATTGGGTATAAATGTGGGTATTTGTTGAAGAGTAGAAAAGTTTTGGTGGTTCCGAGAGTGCCTAAACGCAATTTATCGCGAAACGTATACACTTTACGTATTTGATAAAAATAAAATGAACAAAGTTAATAATTATTCTCAAAATAATTATATAACCCTTGATTGATGTAAACATTTAATTGATTGATGCCCGTTTACATTGAACGCTAATTTTTAGCTTACGCGATTTAGCTTAACAATTATGATTTAAAGCAAACGCTTACAATACAAAAGGTACATTGCGGATTCATCGACGTCGTCAATGACTTGAAAACACAGGGTGTTATACTTACCTTTGCTACCAGATGCAACTGTTTTAGCGTGGTCTGAATCATATACTTCTTTATCTTTGTTCCTTCCACTTCTTTGTAAACCTGTACATTAATACATAACCAAGTTTTAGCTTGCACATTATTCCAAATTACAAATTCACATCAATAACAATAATGAAACACACATTTCATTAGTGTTGTTATCTACAAATTACAGTTACAATTACACTTTTAACTGCTTCCAAGTTACTTTTTTTATAAACTACAATTTCAACCAAATTACCAAACACACCTTAAATAAACCTATCAAACACACCTTAATTAACTGCCCGTAACACCAATTCTTATTTTTAACTTTTTAACATATAAAAACACATTATATCTTAGCAATAGTGAATTGTATCACAATGTAAACGACATAAGACAAATTAAACTCACATAACAAGCATCTTCAACCTATAAACAATAATGAGTACGAACTACAGGTACAACTACACTTTCAACTGATTCCAAGTCTATTTTTTTTATAAACTTCATTTTCAACAAAATTACCAAGCACACCTTAATTAAACCTATCAAGCACACCAAAATTAACTTCCCAAACACATATGTTTATTACTCTCTTGAATTTTAACTTTTTAAACATAGAAAAACACAGTCTTGTATATTAACAATAGTGAATTCAATCACAAATTAAACAATTATCCAAACATCAATGTAATGACTTTTTACCCAAATCATATGCACTGTTTCTTCCCAAATCAACAAAATCATCGTCCTAAGGTTCATCATTTACATCAATGTATTTGTCGTCGTTATCTGGTTTGACTACAACTTCCTTTCCGGGCATCCTTCCACTTCTTCTTGAATCTATCAAGTATACAATAACACTAGGTTATTTTCAACAAATATAAACATCAATGTTATTTATACGTTTCCAAAACACCCTCGTTTTTTTCTCATAAATCCAAAACCCATCTTTTTTTCTCACCAACATTTATTACTCTACTAACATTTATCTTTTTCACATATAAACAAAACCGTGTTGTACAATAACAATAGCAAATCTTATCAAAATTTAAATCCTAATCCAAACACCCATGAAATGGGATATACCTGAAGCTTGTGAACTGCTTCTGCCCATTTCAACAAAATCATCATTGGACGTTTCATCATTTACATCATTGGATTTGTCAATGTTATTACATCATTTACATCAATGGACGTTTCATCATTTACATCAATTTTATTTACACAAACCCAAAACCATTATTGCCGAACCACTAATTAAACATATTTAAACATCCATGTTATTTTCAACATACAAAAACATCAATTTTATTTCATTTTATTGAACCAAACAAAAGACTACAGTTTATTTAATATAAATCAACATACAAAAACATCAATGCTATTTTCAACTTTTTTTTACCAAATATCAAATCACACATTCAAAAATTTACAGCAACTTTCATTAGTGTTATGATCTTAACACACATCTAGTCCATATGTTTATACTTTCTTGGGAAACATTCGAAACACATAGAAACACCAACATTTATTACTCTACTAACATTTATCCTTTTCACATATAAACAAAACCGTATTGTACACTAACAATATCAAATCATATCAAAATTTAAAGCCTAATCCAAACACCCATGAAATGGGATATACCTGAAGCATGTGAACTCCTTCTGCCCATTTCAACAAAATCATCGTCGAACGTTTCATTATTTACATCAATGGATTTGTCGTCATTATCCGTTTCAACGACTACTTTCTTTCCGGGCCTCTTTCCACTTCTTCTTGAATCTATCAAGTATACAATAATACAAGTTTATTTTCAACAAACATAAACATCAATGTTATTTACACAAACCCAAAAGCATTATTGACGAACCACTAATTAAACATATTTAAACATCCATGTTATTTTCAAGATAAAACAACATCAATGTTATTTTATTTTATTGAACCAACAAAAAAAATCTAATTACACATACCCAAACACCCCTGTTTTTTTTAACATATAAACACCCTGTTTTTTTACCAAAATATCAAATCACCCATTTAAAAATTTACAGGATCTTTCATTAGTGTTATGATCTTAACACACATCTAGTCCATATGTTTACTATCTTGGGAAACATTTGAAACTAAAATAACATATATTCCAATGAATCCCATTACACTTATCTCAAACATACCTAATTAAATGAAAAAACAATTAACACTATCAATTTGGAATAATGAAAACATGTATGACGAGAACTTCATAGCTACAAAATCAAGGTTATTTTACCAAACCCCTAATGAATAACACACATGCATTATAAATTAAACTACTATTTCAACTGATCCCAATATCAATTTTATTCTAAAGTTTATTTAATATAAAAAAACTAAAAAAATGTAGCTATAAACTAACTGATACAGATTATGATTACCTTTCATGTTTCTTCAATGTATTTACACAATATGGGACTCCAATTTCTGCTAAAACAGGTGATGATATGGTTTAATGAAAATGGTTTTTTGATTTATATACAGAATGATTCTTATATACTTAAGGAATTACAGAAAAAAAAGGGATTATGATTCATCATTGATATGACAGATTTTTGTTAATTGAATTTTGATTTGTGAGAGAAAATGGGGATAAAATTTTTGATCGCATCAATAATACGGTGTTAAAGGCAGTTACTGTTTGTAACTTTGTTTTTAAATAACAAATATACCCTTCTCTATATCTTTCCAGACAAATTCTCATTTCACTTATTTACAGAAATGCCATCATGCATTAGTGACCATTGATTAGATGATCCAAGGGTCCATAATGCTCTAAAATACTTTTGTAGAGTTCTGTCTATAAAGTGGGTTCTCAATATAACGCTATATATATATATATATATATATACGTATATATGTATATATATATATATGTATATGTATATATATATATATGTGTATATATATGTGTATATATGTGTGTATATATATGTGTATATATGTGTGTGTATATATGTGTATATATATGTGTATACATGTGTATATATATGTGTAGATACATGTGTATATATATGTGTAGATATATGTATATATATGTGTAGATACATGTATATATATGTATACATATATACATGTATACATATATATTCTCAATAGACCTCCACAGCTAATTTTTTATTGGATGATAAGCCATTTTCCCTGTTCTGATGGGCTTATGGACTCTTACTAGCTTGTTTTACACAAGCTAGAGCATGTAGACTCTTTGTTTAACCTTGTTTTGAGCAAGGGTTTTGTAAGTCTCTCTTTTTCTTACATTTCTTATTCACTGAAGAAGTACTTATTGTGCTTATTTATTACTTATATTTGCTTATGAATGCTTTATTATGATGTTTAGGGCTTATCTTGCTTAGTTGTTAGTTTAAAAGTGATTTGTGCAACTTTCAAGTTAATACTGTTAGTTCATTTGATAAAACTGCTAGTTATAAGTTAAAACTGCTAGGCCATTTCAGCTTATTTAAGTGCTTATTCTTGATTGAAATTTGCTTAGAAGTGTTTTAATTTGTTATTTGATAATCTGTTTTTAATTAATATAAAAAGAAAAATGATTTTTGAAAACTTTTAGGGGTATTTTCAACTAGCAGTACTAACTTGTAGTTAGTACTGCTAGTTCACTTTTGGAACAGTACTAACTTAAAGCTACCAGTACTAACTCCAAGTTAGTACTGTTAGTTAAATCTGTTAGTACTGGTAGTTCATTTTAGCTTATCAGCTTATTATTTTTCTCTGCTTATTTAAGATTTTCCTTATATTTCTTTAAGAGTAAATAAACCATTTTCCTTTACTGTTTAGGAGTAAGCTTAATTAAGCTTATTTTTCCTTCCAAAGAATAATTTTTAAGAGTTTCATCCAGTTATAGTTTTTTTAGCTTTTTGTCATTTTAGTTTTGATTCTAGTTGCTTATTCTATTACTAAGTCTTATTAATGTTAGAGAATATTTGTTTTAGCTTATTTGCTTATTTCAATTTAATCGTGTTTTGTAATGGCTAGCAGTACTAACCTTAAAGCTTACAGATACTAACTAAAGCTAGCAGTACCTAACTCCAAGTTAGTACTGGAATAGTTAATACTGTTTAGTAACTATTGTTTAGTACTATTGGATTATCTTGTTTAATTTAGCTTTAATTTGTTTTTTGTATTTGCTTATTTAGAGTTAGTTTAGCATATTTGATTTGTCTTAAGCTAATTTGAGCTTATTTGTGTCTTAGTGTAAAAGTTTTTAAGTGTTTTTGCATCCTAGCTTTTATTCTGTTTCTAGCTTATGAGTTCGTTGTTTATTTTTTGAGTGCTTTGTGTGACAACCGTATGGTATTGAGCATGGTAGCTTATACCTTTAGAACTTTAGCTTTTCCTGTTTTATGTGATTTTTTTTGGAGTGTTTCGTGGTCATTTATTGTGTAATATGGGTGTATATTAAATGCATGTGATCATTTAGAATTAATGATACCATTTTGATATGTGTGTTTGATAGTTGAGTTAAGTTAGTCCATTCTTCGGATAGGGGCTTGAGAATGTGATGACGTTTTGCATATATTGCTACTCAAAACTGATTTTTAAAAGGATAGCGTTTATTGAATGTGAGTGGCTTTTAGCAGGAATGAAAATGGTTGTAAATATGAAAGTTGAAACAAACTTTCCATAAATAGCAGGTGAATTTATAAATGAAATGTTTATTTTTATGAAGTTGCGATTTATTGTCGTTTTAAATAAAAATGTGATAGTTAGAAAATAACTTAGGTTTTTGAGAAACTTAAGTAATGTAAATTATTATTTAATTAATTTTTTTTTTTATAAAAATAAATGGAATAGTAAATCCGGAGAATAGTAAAAAAAAAAGTTTTAAATAATTAACAAACTCAAGTTGATTAGGATATAGACAGTGATAAATAAAACCTAACCTCATTTTTTTTTTTTTTTTTTCTTCTTCTTCCTCCCCTTTGTGTGTGCCGTGAGTTTCAACCCTCCCCCAAACCCTAGGAAAATCTTTTTCAAGAGCTAGATCCAAGAATCAATCAAGAGTGTTATTTAGGTGCTTGTAATCAAAAGGTAAACACATTAAACCTCTTTAATTCTCTTAATTTTTATAGCTTAGTTATGATGGATTTAGGGTTAATAAAAATACAGATTTATTATGTAATTAATGATTAATATGTTAATTAGATATGAATTAGGAAGGAATCCATGCAATTTTAGGTTAGGGTTTGCATGGATTGATGTTTTATAGATGAGCAGAATTTAGGTCAGATTGATTGACGTTTTTCTCCATGATGGAAAATGCAAATGACATGATTCTTTTTTTTAAACTGAAGCATTTTGAGTCTTCTTTTCAAAAAATCCGGCCTCAACAGTTTTTGAGGTCGGGAAGTCAATTAAATAATGGTTACAAGATTCGTTGTCAAAACTGTGTTTTCAGACGAATTTTGAGTCAACTTAAGTGAGGTGAAAACCCTACTTAAGAAGTGTTTTAAATTAAGCCCTTTTACAGAAAGTAACTTTCATATGTCTATTAAGAAACCCTAAAAGGGCTAAGGCTAAAATTAATTTTAAGCTGGGTTTTGAAGTCGAAACTTTTTGGTGTGCAATCAGACCCGAAATTGACCAGTTTGTAAGTTTGATTTTCAAGGGTATACTTATGGGTTGAATAAATGCATGGGCTTCTGGATGAGATTAGTATACACATGTGGGGTCATGTGTGAATTTTTGTGGGAATTGTGGATGCATTTTGGTAAGGGTTTTAAGTCGTGCAAGTTGGGTAAAAATTCTGCATTTGAGCAGAAAGTTGTAAGTGTTTAAAATAAAAGTAGAAAGTAAATAAAAGATATAATGAAGATATAAAATGATGGTAGAGAGTCTTTACATATAGTATAGATGATATTAGTCCATCATTAGGGTTGTTATATTGGATTAAGCGTTTAGCTTACCGATGGTAACATGAGCTTTTATTGTGTATAGTTTTTAAGGAAGGAGTTTGAGTTACTTGTAGCTGCGCATTCAGGTGAGTTTCATAGTCCCATTTTTACATTGCTTTTAAACTTGGGATGAAAATGATGCAAGTGTTGAAATGTTTTGATTACTGTGATAATGTGGGTCTGAAATGCGTGGACATAATGTGGCTATTGTATGTTACGTGCTACATGTACAGTGATATGGTATGATTCTTGATTTTGTGGATGATTGTGTCTTGATATTGTGGATCCCAGTATGCAAGGTTGGTAGTGGTAAGACTGCATGTATCCGGAGTGGTCATGTAGCACACCTTTGGTAGTGGTAAGACTACGAGCTGCGTAGCACACCTTGGTAGTGGTAAGACTATGTGGTGGTTATGGCCACGTAGCACACCTTTGGATGTTGGTATGTTTGGATTGTTTATGCATGTTAGCTTGTATGATAGCTCACTTATTGTCCTGCCATGTTTTTTTTATTTATCACAGTAATGTTGTGGTTTAAATTTTTTTGGATGTCCTAAACCTATGACTCTCACCAACTTTATGTTGACGTTTTAAGCATCATTTTCAGGTAATCAGCGTGAGACTAATGATGCTAGGAGAAGTGGCTAGAGAGACCTTAGGATTGGCTTATGGAGCTCTCTTTATTGTTCTTTTGATTTAGACTTATGTTGTGATGGATAATTTGTGTGCGATTGTATTGCTTTATTGTTGGATTATGCTTTGCGCGTGTATGACATTACTTAATAATGCAAGACTCCTTTATCTTGTGTTGGGTATTGTTATGACACATAGTGTCCCCGTTAGTTATTTCCTTTTCCTTTTAGTATCTCTATAGTAGACACCATTGTGTTGTAACGATATCCATGAAGTTTCACCTCGTGATTCCGCCTTGGCGGGGTGTGACAAATACTATCAGAGCCAGGTTATAGAGAAGTAGGTGATTGAGCCTAGACTATAACCTAGGAGTCCTTCGCGTAGATGCATAATATGATATGAGCTTTTAGTAGCATAACTAGGATGCTTGTAGTAGTTCTGGACCCGCGGAGTCGGGTGACTCTTGCGAAGGCAAAGTCAAACCCAAGCGATGGCCCAAACATTTAAGTGTTTCCGTCTTTTACCTCGTCATGTTGTTATTGATTATTTCTTTCGAATATTTTTGTATTTTGGAGGCGTTGCGAGAATTTTGTTCCTTTATGTCATTTTCGATTTTATTTTTATATAAGTAAGTTATTCTTGGTTGGGGCATCATTCTTAAGTTATATTGGAGTAGATTAAGATGTGTGATGTGGTATTTGTGCTTATATGTGTGTTATCATCGAGATGTGTAGTCTTGGAAGTGAGTACACGTGTGAAAGGATGCACTTATAATTATGGTGGCCAACATAATTATAAAGGTATCACACACGTGGACTTGTAACCATAATTGCATTGATCGGATTGTCTTGTTTGTTTGTTAGATGTTAGTATGAGATGATGTGATATGTGTGTTTATGGCATGTATGGTTGTATAGTTAGAGAATTCTTCTCTTAGCTAATGGGTGATTTTGTTGGGCTTTGTTAAGTAGTCAATAGGTTTCCCTTCTATATATATTTATGGATATCCCGGATACCTCTTATTTCTACTATCGTGATTATTAAGTGGTTCGTTCGCTTGATTATGCGTTCGGAGATCTTACTCGCATCTTAGCATTCCTTGTTCGTGCCATGTCGGTACAAATGATTTATCTTTTCCATTTTGGTGTCTTGATATATATTGGTTGTTCGGATTTGCTTGGCGGATATTGGTGCGTTTCGTCGGTTATTCCTTGCTTTGATTTCTCATATGAATATCATATTTTGTTTAGGAGTTCTTGGTTCGTGACAAATTAGTACGGATATGTGATCCCTTCTTTATACATCCTTTGGTTTTGTAACATGGTTACGACATGTTAGTACCGATGTTTTCTATGGTTTTATTTGGATCGTTATTGCGGACGAGTCTTTATGTCTTCTCTTGGTTTGCAATGTCTTTGCATGAGTTGAACTGGTGCGTGTTCATTTGACTGTTATTCTGATTATTGGTTTTGGTATATTTGCTCTTTTAAGAGAATAGGTTGTGTTAAAGCCTTACGGTATTTCGTTATCCTTTTTGGTATTACGATGTCTTTTATTTGATGCTACGCATTTTAAAAGTAAAATCTTTTGGAAGTATATCTTGATAAGGTTTGGGAGAAAACGATATTTTTATTATTATTCATTGTATGAATACATCGTGGCACTTGTTAATGTTAACGTCTCTATATAACTATGAAATTTAGGTCTAAAATAACATTTATGAATAAGATATGTCTAAAATGATTATTACAAATAAAATCTGAAATTACTTATTTTATGCTTGATAAATCTAAATTTTTCTAAACAGGTTAGAAGTCCATGATTTTCCTATAATAACCATTTTTAAAATAGATTCTTATGAAGATTATATTCAAGACGATTTCGAGATTTAAAATCAATTTTCTTTATTTTAGACGACTTTCTTTATTATTTTTAAACAAATTGTTATTAACAGTATTTTGTTGGTTCTTTCGAGTAAAGTCAATTATTGTTATATGAATTCTATCTTCTCATTTTGATGGGTATGGTCAATTGTTAAGTGTTGTGTTGTCGGAGCGAATTGTTGATCCTTTCGGTTGCATTTTCTGTCGGTACGTTTATCCCACCCTTTTTCTTTTAAAGGTTTCTCATGAATTTCGGTTTGCACCTATTCGCGTCTGTGAAATCCCTTATACGTTTCTAGCCTTTCATTTGATATCCGTCGCTACGCTATTCATTGTTCGTAACCCTTAGACTTCGGTTAAAAATGCACTCTATTCGGCTAAGTCACTCTTCGTGGGGCGCTCGCGTGTTGTTTGTTGAGAAAAAAGGACGGTTTATTTTGTATGTGAATGGACTATCAAGAGTTAGACAATCTGACCATTAAGAATCTCCCCATGATTAAAGACTTGTTAGATTGTTGCAAGGATCGCGTTATTTCTCTAAGTTAGACCTTGATCTGATTATTATCTGTTGAGAGTGCATGAAGAGGATATTCCAAAGGTTGTGCTTAGAGTGTGGTATGGACACTTCGACTTAACAATTAGGCTTTTGAGGAATTATAAAGAACCAAAGGTTCTCAAGTACAAAGTAAGCAGAGTGTGCAAGTTGTATTAGACAAGTTTGTTATTATATTTACCAAGGATGTCTTGATCTACTATAAGTATTAAGGGGATTATGGGATTCAGTTGAAATTAGTTTTGGAATTGTTAGAGTATGAATGAAGTTTTCCTTGTTGTGATTTTAGTAAAGTATGTATTGATTTGAGAGTCTTATGAGAGTTTGATGGAGTAGGTGTTGTGAAATAGGTGTAGATTAATTTATGAAAAGTATGGTAGCCTTGCGTCGATTGAATTTTAAAATTTCAGGTGTCAGTGGTTGGGTTACAGGTCAAGAAGTGTAAGTTTTAAGTAAACCTGAAGTCGGATTGATTCTTCAAAAACGTTGAGTTTTATAACAACTCATGTCTTAAACTCAAGACAGTTCTTGTTTGATGAGTTGCGAGGGTAAGATATGAATCAAGTGGTTATAAAACTTAAGGCTTTTGAGGAATTATTTTGGGGACGGGTGAGGCTTAAGGAGTAGAGGTTCTTGGTGGTATGGTAAACATTCGGGTGATTAGTGTGTCCATTATGAAGTCTAAGTATCTTCATGTGTTGTGGATCGTGAAGTGGATGTCACTAGTTGAATCTCGGGACGAGATTCCCTTAAGGAGGGGAGACTGTGACAATCGTGGTTTGAGAAGGGTAGCTTATACCTTTAGACTTTAGTTTTGCTCGTTTTATGTGATTTTTGAGTGTTTCGTGGTCGTTTTGATTGGTAATTGTGGTGTTTATATGCATGTGATCGTTTTAGAATTAAATGATCATTTTGTTATGTGTGTTTATATGTTGAGTTAAGTAGTCCATTCTTCGGAATAGGGAGTTTGAGAATGGATGACGTTTTGCATATATTGCTACGTCAAATCTTGATTTTTAAAGGTTAAGCGTTTATTGAATATGGGTGGCTTTATGAAGGAATGAGATGGTTGAAATATGGAAGTTTGTATCAAACTTTCCATAAATAGCAGGTGAATTTGAAAATGAAAAGTTATTTTTAGAAAGTGCGGTTATTGCGTTTTAATAAAAAGGTATAGTTAAAATAACTTAGATTTTTGTAGAAACTTAAGGTAATGTTAATTATTAGAAAGAATTTTTTTTTTATATAAGTGAATAGTAAATCCGGGAATAGTAAAAAAAAAAAAAAAAAGAAGTTTTACTAGCTAACTAACTCTAGTTTTTTTTCTTCTTCTTCCTCCCCTTTGTGAGTGCCGTGAGTTTCAACCCTCCCCCAAACCCTAGGAAGATCATTTTCAAGAGCTAGGTCCAAGATCAATCAAGAGTGTTGTTTAGGTGCGTGTAATCAAAAGGTAAACACATTAAACCTCTTTAATTCTCTTAATTTTTATAGCTTAGTTATGATGGATTTAGGGTTAATAAAAAATACAGATTTATTATGTAATTAATGATTAATATGTTAATTAGATATGAATTAAGAAGGAATCCATGCAATTTTAGGTTAGAGTTTGCATGGATTGATGTTTTATAGATGAGCAGAATTTAGGTCAGATTGATTGACGTTTTTCTCCATGATGGAGAATGCAAATGACATGATTCTTTTTTTTAAACTGAAGCATTTTGAATCTTCTTTTCAAAAAATCCGGCCTCAACAGTTTTTGAGGTCGGGAAGTCAATTAAATAATGGTTACAAGATTCGTTGTCAAAACTGTGTTTTCAGACGAATTTTTAGTCAACTTATGTGAGGTGAAAACCCTACTTAAGAAGTGTTTTAAATTAAGCCCTTTTACAGAAAGTAACTTTCATATGTCTATTAAGAAACCCTAAAAGGGCTAAGGCTAAAAATAATTTTAAGCTGGGTTTTGAAGTCGAAACTTTTTGGTGTGCAATCAGACCCGAAATTGACCAGTTTGTAAGTTTGATTTTCAAGGGTATACTTATGGGTTGAATAAATGCATGGGCTTCTGGATGAGATTAGTATACACATGTGGGGTCATGTGTGAATTTTTGTGGGAATTTTGGATGCATTTTGGTAAGGGTTTTAAGTCGTGCAAGTTGGGTAAAAATTCTGCATTTGAGCAGAAAGTTGTAAGTGTTTAAAATAAAAGTAGAAAGTAAATAAAAGATATAATGAAGATATAAAATGATGGTAGAGAGTCTTTACATATAGTATAGATGATATTAGTCCATCATTAGGGTTGTTATATTGGATTAAGCGTTTAGCTTACCGATGGTAACATGAGCTTTTATTGTGTATAGTTTTTAAGGAAGGAGTTTGAGTTACTTGTAGCTGCGCATTCAGGTGAGTTTCATAGTCCCATTTTTACATTGCTTTTAAACTTGGGATGAAAATGATGCAAGTGTTGAAATGTTTTGATTACTGTGATAATGTGGGTCTGAAATGCGTGGACATAATGTGGCTATTGTATGTTACGTGCTACATGTACAGTGATATGGTATGATTCTTGATTTTGTGGATGATTGTGTCTTGATATTGTGGATCCCAGTATGCAAGGTTGGTAGTGGTAAGACTGCATGTATCCGGAGTGGTCATGTAGCACACCTTTGGTAGTGGTAAGACTACGAGCTGCGTAGCACACCTTGGTAGTGGTAAGACTATGTGGTGGTTATGGCCACGTAGCACACCTTTGGATGTTGGTATGTTTGGATTGTTTATGCATGTTAGCTTGTATGATAGCTCACTTATTGTCCTGCCATGTTTTTTTTTATCACAGTAATGTTGTGGTTTAAATTTTTTTGGATGTCCTAAACCTATGACTCTCACCAACTTTATGTTGACGTTTTAAGCATCATTTTCAGGTAATCAGATTGAGACTAATGATGCTAGGAGAAATGGCTAGAGAGACCTTAGGGTTGGCTTGTGGAGTTCTACTTATTTTTATTTAGACTTATGTTCTGCTGGATAATTTAAGTCTGGGATTGATTTACTTTTATGTGGCTTTATGCGTTTGCGTGTATGACATTACTTAATAATGCAAGACTCCTTTATCTTGTGTGGGGTATTGTTATGACACATAGTGTCCCCGTTAGTTATTTCCTTTTCCTTTTAGTATCTCTATAGTAGACACCATTGTGTTGTAACGATATCCATGAAGTTTCACCTCGTGCTTCCGCCTTGGCGGGGTGTGACAATTTGCCTATTAGGTTTAGTGCCCAATATTATCCAAATCTTTGTCATTCAGTCATCAATCATCAATCCGTAATTCAATTTTCCATTCAAACCTCGTTGGGACATAACGACCCGGAGACTCTCTATACTGCTTCCGGTTTCATTGGTCTCGCGGATTCTGATCCTTTGCTGTATTTATCTTTGTTTAAATTTATCTATATATAAAGAGGGTTAAGTTTACGCGAGTCAGGGTTCAATAAAATATTTGAATACCTACTTGATATTTTAATTTTGGTGAAAGGTAACAACTCATGATTACATGTAGTATTTCATAAGCACTTTCATGATTAAAGGTGCTAGATGATTATGCAGTTCAAGACAATCAATAATAAATTAGTTGGTTATTAATCAGTAGTTGATCAATCTATGTAGATCGTGACGAGAAAATAAGTTTGGACTTTGTTTAGGCTATGAGTATGGCTAAGGTACGGATATTCCTCACCCTTTTCTCTTTACTATTGTTATAATATACTTGTTGTTTCATTCGTTTGATTATTTGTACGGATATATCTACTCTCTCTTTAAGCTTCAATTGTTCATATGGATGTTATATCTTTCACTCACGATACATATTATTTGATCAGTAATTTCTTCTTTGGTCATTTGTACGCTTTGTTAGCCCTTTCGTTTGCATTTCTTATCGGTACAGATATTCCGTCCTTTTAGTAAGGACACCTCATAACTTGATTCTCATTTGTTTTAGCTACTTTGATTCGTTTGATATTCCGTCTGATTTGCTATCCGTACTCATTGACTCATTGATATTCGTTGATATTCTGTTTGATTTAATATTCACATTCATGATTCCTTTGATCTTTGTTTGAATATGATATTAGATCTGTTATCTTGATTAAATTATTAGTAACTTGTTCAGTTTGCTTAAATCTTTGCCAGAGCTATTTGAACTAGTCATGGAGGTACCATAACCATGACTATAGATTGCAACCAATGGCATTACACAATCTGTGGCTGTGTGATAGTCCACGGCGTTCCCTTTTAGAATGATGGCCTTCTGGATTATTATTAGCTTACAAATTATGTATACTTCGTCCATTGTTTCGTGTGTTAATATGGATATGACTTAGTTTTGCAGGGACTAAGATCATCCTAGGTACTTGATCCCGCGTCAAGTTCAGGTGAATGGAATTTGTGGTGTGCTATACACCCCAAATCACAATTTGGTACATCAGGATTTGCAAATCCTATGTAACAACTATTATGTGGCTATATGATTATATCTGTTAAGGGTCTATTCATTCGTATCAAGTTTAGACAAATACTGAGCTCGTGGGCATTCCTTTGTTGTTCTTGATTCTTATTCATTTGATTCGTATTTTGTATGATATTTTTTAGCAGGTTCTCGTGATTCGTTTCATTCATTATTTTGTCTTATTACCTTTTTTATTATTATATATCTGTTCACTAAGCGTTAGCTCAACTGCATTTTCTTTTCTTGCGGCAGGTAATAAGCGGGAAGCTGGGATTTGAGTGTTAAGAATAGAAAGCTTTTAGAGGACCGACCCTTGATAGATTTCCTTTGTTTGAATTTATGTTTAAGACTTATTTCATTTGAAGATCTCTCTTCATTTAGACTTTGTTGGAATTTAATACTTTTGGAAGTCATTTTGTTACATGACTTAGTATTTTTATTTAATAAAGTCTTCCGCTTGCGTTTATATGTTCTGATATGACATCATAATGTGACTCTTGGTCTCTTTATCGGAGCGGGATGTTACAATTATGGTATCAGAGCTTTAGGCTTCGACCTGTAGTATCTAAGTTATGACCTGTGATGATTCACTCTAGGTTTTGACATGCTAGTATATAAGTTATGATTTTTGGGGATTTGCGTTAGTTTTTGTCCAAAAATAATCTTAAGTTATGACCGGTGAGGATTGGGTAGACTATATGTTAGGAAATTCATTTCCGTATCATTCCTTTACGTCAATAAGAAATACGTCAAAGTGTGCAACAAAAGCGTAGTGATCAGCTACGTTTAATTTACCTCGAAATTATGTTGTATTAGTTTTCCTATAAATATTAAGTCTTTTCCTTGTATTGGGATATCTTTGATTTTTAACAATAATTTACTCTTGATGGGTTTTGTTAAGATTCTCTTTATAATTGGTATTCGTTTGAATCAACGGTTGTTTGAGTTTGCCTAATTATTGGTATCCTTTGAATCAACGATAGTTGGAAGATTGTTTATGGTATTCATTGGAATCAACAGATTCAATTTGTTATCTCTTTTATTGTTTCTGATATGTATTGGAATCAACATATTTAATTTGTTATCTCGTTTTTTTTTCTACATCAGTTATTGCATAGGTCGACTAAGTTTCGCGAAAGTATAATATGATGTTTTGTTAACAAATTGAATCCGAGCTATTTGAACTAGTCATGGAGGTACCATGACCATGTCATTGATGCACCAATGACATGACACTATCTGTGGCGGTGTGATTAGTCAACGGCGTTCCCTTTTGAATGATGGCCTTTGATTATTATTAGCTTACATATGTATGTATACTCGTCATTGTACTTGTATATATGGATATGACTTTGCTTTGAATGGAGCGTTGGTATGTGCTTAATTACACATACCATTTTCCATTAAAAACGGACTTAAATGACCATAAACGTACCAAAAATACATTGTATGTGTATGTTTTTACTTATATTGTGCAGAAAACGGATATCCGACAAAAGGACGAAAAATCAAGCCAAAACGGACAAACCGAGCACGGAATGGAAAATCGTGAAAGACAAAGTCAACAGTTAAAGTCAAAATTGTAACCGAAGAAATACTTAATGGGCTACCCTTATCCATCTAATGGGCCAGGGCAGCCCATTAAGTGTTAATATGAAGACAATTTCAATCAAACGACCCAAACAATAACAAAGAGGCCCATTATGCATATACGGCCCAAAACCCTTATCTGTTAAGAGTTAACAGCCTTCTAAACGGCTGTTAGTCCTCTATCACCACAAGGACCATGCGTGCAATAACAACATACACCTTGGAGGGCCAATTCTGCCAACTCCCAAACCCATTTATACCACAAAGGACGATTCTTGCAAACAAATATTACAACATCAAGGACCAAAGTTGCCTAAACCCCAAATCTTTTACCCTGTTAAAACCAAAACAAATTTACCCGCCAAAAAAACCCAGTACTATTCATTGTCACTTTCCCACCTCGTTTACTGTTCACACCACAACAAAACCATCACATTCCCTTAAACCCCACCCCATGAAGTCAATGCCATGTTGGAAATCCCTTAACATCTAATTGGACAAACGAAATCAATGGTCGTGATGATATGATTTGGGGACAAAGAAAATTGAAAGGTTGAGATGACCTTTGGGATCTCTCTCACACAACAAACACACCTCTTGAATTCACTCTCAGAAGAAACACACAAGTGAAGCTCAAGACCTTATAGTTTTAGTATAAATATAGGACTAGTGTAGTTTATACTCTTTTATCGAATTTTGTTAAGTCCAAGCTTTGTATTAACAAATTTGTACCATCTTAATACTGCAATTTACTTTTCAAGTCATTTTAATTACTGTCATTTAAATTCTTGCATTGTAATTTTTAAGATTAATGAAATTTTAAAGTGTTTTCCTTAATTATTGTCTTTTACTTACTTGTCATTTAATTACTGTTTTTAAGCTCTTATATAAGCTTTTGAACCATTGAAAGCTTATAGAAGCACTTGTTTTTAATTCTGTCCTAAAAACCAAAAAAATCACAAAAATCACCAAGAAAACACATGGAGCAAGGTAAATTCTAGATGACCTTGGGTTAGTGCTTCTTGGCAAGCTATAGGAAAGGTTTATAAGTTGTTTGAGGGCTTATTGTCTTGCCAAAAAGCTTGGACACTTGTGAGTTTTTCTCATTTTTTAAATTTCTGCTTATTTACTGTACAAGTGCTTATTACTGCTTACTTTCAGCTTATTTGTGCTTATTTATGTTCGTTATGCTTATTTGTCTTTATTTATTGCTTTGATGTCATTTATTTAAGTTTTTATGTTAAACTGTCTTTATTTTCCTTTAAATTGCTTATTGCTTATTTGCTTATTTTATTGCTTATTCCTGTGCTTTTTGTGCTTATTGTTGCTTAATTTAAACTATTGATTATCTGTTTTTCAAAAACTTTGCTTAAATCTTTATAAATCAGCTTTTAAAAGGAATTTTCAAGTTTAAAGGGGTGTTTGGGACTACAGTCAAAAAGGGTCAAACTTGGTTTAAAAACTCTTTTGGTCATTTAGGCAGCTTGCACAAGCCTTTTTAAGCTGTTTTTAATCTGTTTTCAATAGCTTTTAAGTCTTAAGGCTTGTTTCTAAGTTTTTTTCTAATTGGTGTTTAATACTGTGGTGACAGAACAATGTTGAAATTGCTTATTTGATTAAGCTTCCAAACCAGGTTTTAAATGTTGTTTTAGTGTCCTTTTATAGTGTCAAATGCAGTAGTTTAGTTATCTGTTTAAGTTTTCTTTTGTTGGTAAAAAATCTGTCCAAGTTCATAGTTCCCTTTTTCAAGTTTTAAAGTCCTTATTTCAAATTCATATTTAGGTTAGTTAGAATCATTTTTAGAGTTTAATTTCAAGAAGATAAGCTTTTTAGTTGTCAAGGTCCATCTGTTTTAACTTATTTTAGTATTTAAACTGACATATAAGCTGTATAGCCATAAGGTTCCATCTTAGGGCTTAAAATTAAGCCCAAAAGTCCCCCTTAGGCTGTGTGATTGTCATTTTTAGCTTATAGCTTATTTGCCTTTTCTGAGCTTATCTGTCTGATTTTCTTAGCTTATTTTTGTTCCTAGTGCTTATTAGGTTAGTTTTAGCTTATTTTAGCTTATTTTATTTAGGTTAAAGCTTATTTGAGCTCTATAGCATTTCTAGTCTAAAATTTAGTTTAAAATAGCTTTTTAGGAAATTCTGTCATTTTAAGCTCATTTAGCTTATTTTGTTAGCTTATTTTTGTTCATTAATGCTTATTAGATATAGCTTATTACCTGTTTTGGCTTATTTGTGCTTTGTAATTGCTTATTGTGTTTGAAATTGCTTAACAGTTAGCCATTTAGTCTTTTAAGTTTAGTTTAGCATTCTGTCACTTTTTGAGCTTATTTCTAAGTTTTAAAAATTTTGATTTCACAAAAGTTGCTTATTTTTTGCTTATTTAAAAAGTTGTAAAAAAATGGCAAATAAAAACATTTGGGAGTAGGGGAAGCCCCAAGTGAGCAGGGCTCGAACTCGGGACCTCAACCCCACTTATACCAAACGTTTTAACACACACACCCAACACCACTATGCCCTTGGGTCTTTTCCGTTTTCTTTTGCACTAATTAATATTTTATAACCATTTTAGCCTGTTTTGCTTATAAGTTGTTTTTGATTTTTAACAGCTTATTTTGATAATCTGTTTTACCGAGCTTATTTTTCTTAGGATAAGCTTTGTTCAAGCTACTTTTGCTAATTTTTTCAGAATTTTTATAATTAGTTTAGTATTTTTAATCATTTAATTTCAGTAAAATCGTTTTTAATTCATAATAAATTATAAAAAAGTCAAAAAAATCAAATTCTTTTTTAGAAAATTTTCTTTTATCATTTAGGACCTAGGAAAATTAAATTTGCATCCGTAGGGTTAAAATTTTAGAATTTCAATTTTTAAAGAACGGGATTAGAATCACGTTCTCATTTTTAGTGTTTTAGCTTAAATTGCTTTCGTTTTAGGGTTTCTTTTACTTATTTGTGCATTTTGAATTGTAGAATTAGAATCCAAACCCACAAACTTTAAAATCATTCAAAAACGCGATCACGAACTCGACCGATTCTCAATTCACGCCTCGTTGGGAAACGACCCGGGAGGTTTTTTTTAGGGTTTTGCTTTGGATAAAAGTGAAGTCTCTTTAAAAGCCTTACGGAATACTTATCTCTCTTATTATTGATCTTATCCTTATTACGTATTTATATTATATATTTATTATATTTATATATACTAAAAAGGACGAGTCAGTTTTTGGCGCCGTTGCCGGGGAGGTGTGTGCGATTTTCGTGTCTACGTTTGAAGATTAGTTTTTGAAGACCCTTCCTCGTGAAGTTATCATTTTCAGTTTGTGAATATTTTCTTATTATTAAAAAAAATTAAAAATACCAACAATACTTTTCCTAAAGTATTGAAAGTACCAAATTTGTTTTGAAAAACCAACAAAAAAATCGTGTTGTTAATCGTTATAATCGGCTCACCTTTGAATTACAAACTATAAGGAGGGTATAAGGCGGGCTTGATCCAAGGAACATCGCCCAAAAAGGAAGAACACTTTTAAATCGCTTCGGCGTGCTAATTCCTTCCGCTCTCTTGTGCGTAGTTTAAAGAGCTACCGTGGACTTTTAACTTCCGGTTACCAAAAATATTGTGTTTTTCTTGTATTTAGTGCATGCGCACTCGTTCTTCTTCTAATCTCGTTGGTAATTCTTCTTCTAATCCAACCACCACAAACCCGAAACGTCATAACCGTAGACATTCAAAACAACCTTTCTCTCTTGAAGAATCTCCTGTAGATACGATGGCCGATCAACGTACTATAGCGGAATTGCTCCGTGCACCTACCGAGGGTTATGCGGAGGCAATTGTGGTTCCACCAATTCTTGCTGAGCATTTCGAGCTCAAGCATAGTCTCATTAATATGATGACTTCGGACCAATTCTTTGAACTTGAGAAAGACAAATCCTCATGATCACATCCGTTGGTTTAACAAAATAACTTCCACAATCAAATACAAGGATGTGCCGAACTCGGCGATTAAGCTCATGCTTTTTCCATTCTCTCTTGCGGGGGCAGCCCGTCATTGGCTTAAAAAAGAACTCCCTCGTTCTATTCTCAATGAATTCTTTCCTCCCTCAAGAACGACAAATCTCCAAAATGAAATTTCCAACTTTGAACAATGTTTTGGTGAATCGTTTCATGAGGCATGGGATCGGTACAAAGATCTCCTTCGTGCTTGCCCTCATCATGGTTTTACCGAATTGCACCAACTTGATACCTTCTACAATGCCTTAAACCCAACCGACCAAGATTCTTTGAATTCTACCGCCGGTGGTAATCTTTTGGAAAGAAGTACTCGAGATGTGTTGACGATTATCGAAAACAAATCCAAGGTCCGCAATTCACGAAACAAAGCGATTGTTTCTCAAGTAAAATCAAGTGATGTTAATTCTTCTTCTTCCTCTGATATAGCCAAACTTACTCATGCAGTAAATCAGCAAACGAGTGTTGTGACTACCGCCATGACGGCTATTCTAAAACAATTTCAAGCAACCCCACCTCCAGCTTCCGTAAAGGCTGTTGAGGAGATTTGTGTTACGTGCGGTGGTGCTCATCCGTATTATCAGTGTCTCGCCGCCGATGGCAACACTTTCCCAGAATATCGGGATAATATTCAAGGATACGTTTCAGCAGCCACGGGTAACTACAATCAGGGTAATTCCGGTTATCGTCCTCCAGGTGTGGCTAATCAAACACGACCACCGGGTTTTGCTCAACCCAATGTGCAAAATAATCAAAATCGGTTTAGCCAACCTCAAGGATATAATCGAGGAAACAATTTCAATCAAAATCCAACTTATCAAGCTCCAATTCAACAAAACCAAAGTGTTCCTTTATGTGAGTTGGAGAAAATTAAGAAAATGAATGATGTTAATATAAAAGCCATGCAAGCTCAAATTAACAATGTGAAAAATGAGTTAAGGAATGAAATGCATAATTTGATTCAAACTTCAATGTCAAATCAAACCAATGAGCTTAAGAACATGATGGCTAGCTTTTTCCAAATGAACACCGCTTTTACTTCGGGTACGGGATCTCTCCCTAGCAACACAATTGCTAACCCGAAAGGTGAATTGAAAGCCATCACCACCCGAAGTGGTCTTGTTCTTGATGGACCTTCCGTTCCTATGCCTCCTCCATTCATTAATCTGGAGGAGGATGAACGTGTAGAGGAAACTTTAACGGACCCGAAACATGGTGAGTTTACCATTAAGGTCCCACCTCCTCTTGTCCAAAAAGCTAAACCTCCGTCACAAAGAAATTATATGGTTCACCAAAGGGATCCTCGTCACCCTCATATCCCTTATCCTTCAAGAATGAACCAATAAAAACAGAAAGAGAAAGATGAAGTCCAAATTCATAAATTTTGGCAAATGTTCAAACAACTTCACATCAACATCTCTCTTGCTAATGCTTTAATTCTTATCCTGAAATACCAAAAGATGCTTAAAAGTCTCCTTTCCAATAAAGAGAAACTTTTAGAGCTAGCAAATACACCCCTCAATAAAAATTGCTCAGCGGTTATCCTAAAGAGGTTACCCGAGAAACTAGGAGACCCTGGGAAATTTCTCATTCCGTGTGGTTTTAGTGAGCTCAAGTGCAAGGCCCTAGCCGATCTAGGTGCTAGCATCAACTTGATGCCACTCTTGGTTTAAAAAAAGTTAGATTTACCCGAGCTTATTTCCACCCAAATGACCCTTGAACTTGCTAACCGGGAGATTTGCACTCTGGTTAGAATTGCAAGAGATGTCTTTGTTCCAGTTGGAAAGTTCACATTCCCCGCTGATCTTGTCATTGTTGATTATGAGAGCGATCCTCGAGTCCCCCTCATCTTGGGAAGACCGTTCTTACGGACCGCTCGTGCTTTGATTGCCGTTCAGGGAGAGGAGATGATCCTCCGTGACGGTGACGAAAGATTAATCTTGAATATGAGACATGACACTTCAAGCTATTCAAACCAACCTCCACTAGTACAAAAAGTGGATTTGGTCACACCAAAAATGTGTGACGATATACATATAGTCACACATTCGAAAACTCTTGTGTGTGACAAAAGGTCGCTCTCGGACCGTTCGGTCTCCTACGGTTAGTTTTCTAGTTTGTGTCATATCCACTGGATTTGTGTGGACTAATTAGGTACTAAATTTGAGTGACGTGTTATAACCATTGTTACAACCAACCAAAGCATGTTTTTTTGTATTTTTAGTCACATACAATTAAGCTATAAAGTGGCCTCAATAGTGTTATTTGTGTGACATTATGGTGTTTTTAAAGTGAAGAAATATGAATTTTGTGTGATATTGTTCATCCATATGGAACATGACATTTGATTGTTTTCGTGTGGGCTTTATCATCTAATGGCCACATGAATTTTATGTTTGTGTGGCCATTTGTAATATTTAGTCACACAAAGCATGTTTCTTTTAGGTGTTTAGTCGCATACAATTAAGCATAAAGTGGCCAAAAGTGTTAATAAGTGTGACCATAGAGTGTTTAAATTGATGAAATGTGTATTTTGTGTAACTATTGATCATCCAATGGCCACATGAATTTTATGTTTGTGTGGCCTTTTGTAATATTTAGTCACACAAAGCATGTTTTTTGGGTGTAGTTAGTCACATACAATTAAGCATAAAGTGATCAAAAGTGTTAATAAGTGTGATTATATGCTGCTTAAGGTGAATAAATGTGTATTTTGTGTGATTATTGATCATCCAATGGCCACATAAATTTTTGTATGGCCTTTTGTAACATTTAGTCACACAAAGCATGTTTGTTTTGGGTATTTAGTCACATACAATTAAGCATAAAGTGACCAAAAGTGTTAATAAGTGTGACCATATGATGTTTAAAGTGAAGAAATGTGTATTTTGTGTGACTATTAATCATCCAATGGCCACATGAATTTTATGTTTGTGTGGCCTTTTGTAATATTTAGTCACACAAAGAATTAAGCAAACAATGACCAAAAAGTGTTAACAAGTGTGACCATATGCATCTTTTAGTCACATTTAAGAAATCAATATATATCAAAACAAATTTAAATACAATAAAACTGGAATATATATAACTGAACCAAAGATAATATTGTAATGTCATACATATAAAAATTCTCAATAATTTAAGGACTTCTGAAGACTCTTCTTCTTAGCTTGACTTCTGAATGCTCGCGTCATTCTCACATCCAACAACAGTTGTTCCGCCCTCCTCATCAGCGCTGCTATTTATAGGATTAATGTCCACCGGAGACACCTGCAATATAAATTAAGAAATGCATAGACTCATCAGTTTAGGATCAGTGCCTGCTATCTATAGTGTTGAGATTAAAAGTCTTATTGATGCTGTTTGGATTACTGCTGCTCATGCTTGAAGTTAATGCTGCTTGGTTGATTTAATGCTGCTAGTGAACTTCAAAGAAAAATATGCTAAGTGTTTACTACTGCTAGTACAAAGTTAGTACTGCTAGTGAATATATTAGTACTGCTCATGGTTAAGACTGCTCAGAGAAGTTAATGCTGCTAAAGAAGTTAATACTGCTAGTGTATAAGTTAGTACTGTTTGTTAGTTAGTACTGCTTAGTGTATAAGAACTACTTATATAACAAAAAATGTACATAGATAAAAAGACTAATCAAACTAGTCATGTTTTATCATCTGCTAGACCTTGTGTAAAAATTCAATATAGTGTGATACCAATATAGTGTAGCACTCAGCTAATTCTACCTAGGACTGCAATCCTTAATCCACAGATTAGAACAATTTCTTAGCAAAATCGGTTGGCACTAGATTATGAACTACATAACCCAGATACCAGATTCCAAGGACCAAAATAGTCGCAACCTATAATCTCACATGTAACACTCCAATAAACAGGCCAACATTTTATATCCTAATGTTAATCCTAATCAGATTGTGTATCAATTAAATGACTCCATATATCCTATACAACACTCCAATAAACAGGCCAACTTTTTACTCAGTAATATGTTTAGAGCATATTTTGTACGTAATTTAAATAAGAGGGACGTACCTTGAACAAAAAATATATGATAACTGATGTTAAAAACTATAGAACAACTCTTGGACTTAACTAATTTGTGACGTTGGTCTTTAATTTCTTTACGCATATATTCTGTTCAGCCTTAATTCCTTTATGTTCCTCAACTTGCTCAAGCTTCTTCCCCATAACTAACATGTTGCAAAGTCAACTAGAACATTAAGTTAATTGTTTCGATTATTGAACATTAATTCTAAATCGTCTGAGATAACTAAAAGTGATGTTAACATAAACAAAAAATCACAGCCATACATGTTATGTCACCAGCATACAAAAAAAAATCAGTTAAGATAACTAAAAGGGATGTTCAAATAAAAAAAGATCACATGCATACAAAGTATAAATGGATAAAATTGTTACAAATACAAGGCATCGGGATATAACAAGATGATCTCAACAATCAAACTTGTGAGTTCAAGTGATGGCATCAAGTGATCAATGAGCAAAACAAAGCAGTAGTTATGAAAAGGTAAAAAATAATAGATGGATACGTGTTGCACCTCTTGTAACATGCTACTTGCATTTTCAAACATTTTATCAAATCCATCAATGCAGCATATACCTCTGTCATTAAGAACCAAAGCCGTAACATAAAAACAAAGGTTATATACCTGCAATCGGATCAAACAAACTTAAATAGTGTAAAACAAAGAACACTGTTATGAAGATTTGTTAAACAACTATGTGATCATGTTGGAATAATTACCAAAACTTTCTCGGTCTTAATAGAAGGAAAGAAGAAGGGCCGTTCCCTCTTTTATTCGTGAAGGGCTTAAAAGCACCTTCATCATGTGAAGCTTCAATCAAGCGGAAAAAAAATGTATGACATCCAAAACAAAAGACTGAATAATAAAAGAGTTTCAATTTGAGCAAATTCTACAAACTTCCCCCACACATTATATATGACACCATGTTATTACTTGATATACAAATCTGAATCGGGTCAATGGATAATGTTGTTCTCTCAATATAAAAAAAAAGAACCATATGGAGATCTCACCTGTTAAACTGTCTTCTTTTTCGTCACACACTTAAGAAAAATCAACATGAAAAAACAAATATGGAGATATCACCGGTCAAACTGTCTTCTTTTTCATTTAGAACCGAAAGACACATGTCGTGCACGACCGTTTTGAGTATCTCTTGCACCGTGACTTTGCTGAACTGGTCTTCTTTTTCATATATATTCGGGAGATGTTTCACCTACCTGCGGTAGTTGTGTTGCATAAAAATAAGCGTAATAAGTAACTACGAAATAAACTTAAAGGAAGTAGTAATGCATCAAATAAAAAACATGTCCTACCTTCAGGTTTAGCGTTGTTCACGCGTGCATTCTCAGCCACAAAGTGCACTTCTGGTGCCTGACTCGAACATCTTGTCCTCACTTTCTTCCTTCTTCCTGGTGAGCAGAACTGACATTTTGATAACCTAAACCAAGTCAATCGACATGAAATAAGTTTTGCAATTAGTCTTGCACCTCCCAGTTAAGCGACAATTAAACAACATCAAGAACCATTGGTAGAGTTGTGTTAACCTTTAGGTGAATTATACGTTTATGACAGAAAATAAGACACACAACATCAAGACCAATTTGTGAGAGCAAAAAAGATTCACCGAACAACCTGTTTATGACAGAAAATAAGACACACAAAACCCTCATCTATGACAACAACATCAGGCCTAAAACCCCAAACTTGGACAACAAATAGCATGTTCAAACACCCCATTTGTGAGAGCAAAAAAACTTTACGGAACAACCCCTTTTATGACAGCATATAGAACAAACAAAAAACCCCATATATGACAGCAAGTTCAGGCCTAAAACCTCCATTTTAGACAACAAATACAATGTTCAAATGACTTCTTAGTGCGAGCAAAAAAAGCTTTACCAAACAACCCGTGTATGACAGAAAATAAGATACACAAAACCTCCATGTATGACAGCAACATCAATATTAAAACCCTTATTTTGCATATCATATAGCATAATCAAAACCCCAATTTATGAAATCAAAACACAATGAAAACCCAAAGAACTTACCAAACAATACAACAAACATATAGATATATAATCAGATTTAATAACAAAATAAATGAAATATTGAAGAGGTTAATTGAAAAAGAACATCAATTGTAGAAATCTAGTACCTCCTAATTCGATTAGCCTGCTGCAACGAATATGGGTTAATTGGTTAATTATCTAGAGGAAACGTAGACCAAGTGGGTGATATCTGATGCGGGCCGGCCCTAATTTTTGATGCAGGCTTGTGAGGCTTCTATAGCCATTTGAGTCACAGCCTTGTTGCATATATCAAGTCTTTGCTTGACTGTTGGCAGGCCTTCAAGTGCTAACTCTGGGTATTGGTGAAGTATCTCTTGTGACATAACCACATACTGTGTTCTCACTATTGTAGTTTTGCCTGTGAAAGTACAAACAAAAAGGATACCAATCATAAAACGGGCCAAATAAAGTCCAAAAATTGAATATACAAAAGAAAATGAGAAGACAAATCTTTACAGAGGCGAGTCAGCTTCTGCTTGATTTCAGGATCATCACAATTAGTGTCTCTAAAATACCCGTCAACAAGGAGATCCTGCATGACAAGCTGGTGAGGGAATGCTTTGCCAAGAGCCAAGATATTAGCTTTCTTGGAACTCGCTTTCATTGTTAAATCTTCACAAACCATTCTTTCAAACGAATAAAGTGATTGACTTTCTTATAAAGTAAAAGAGTGTGAGATGCAACGATAATAAAGGTAGGTTTATATAGACACACAGGTTGCCATTTTTGGAGATCTTGATTGGATATGATCTAATGTAGATATATAGATATATATTCGATTATAGATATATATTCGATTAGCTCGGTTGTGTGACGAATGGTGTGCAACGGTGGTAGCGGTGGTGGTGTGTGACAGTGGTTAATTGGTTGTGGTAAGTATCAGGTTGAGGGTAAACTTTGGTGGTGGATAGGGTTTGTGAATGTGAAAGGGGGAAAGTGGGGTTTTTGTGAGTCGAATGAAATTTGGGGAGGGAATTATCGCGCCCTTTTGGAATTGGGATTTTGTTTTATTTTCAGAACCGCCTAGGTCATACTCTCAAACAACATTTGATAAAAAAATAACAACATTTGATAAAAAGAAATAAATAAATAATGTGCAAAAAGTTTAGTGTGACTATATATGGCATTTGGTCACAGTGTTCAAGTGTGTGACATATATTTGTCACTATTTATATGTATATCGTGACTAATGCTTCAACCTTACTTTTTATTTGTCACGCGTTCCAAATTCATATGTGGCTAAATAATTAGCAAAAGATAGCAGTCACCCTTAAATCATGTGTGACAAAACTTGACTGTATGATTTAGACACATAAAAAATTACTTCATGTGACCATATACGCCATTTGGTCACAGTGTTCAAGTGTGTGACATATATTTGTCACTATTTATATGTATATCGTGACTAATGCTTCAACCTTACTTTTCATTTGTCACGCGTCCCAAATTCATATGTGGCTAAATAATTAGCAAAAGATAGCAGTCACCCTTAAATAATGTGTGACAAAACTTGATTGTATGATTTAGACACATAAAAAATTACTTCATGTGACCATATATGCCAATTTAATTTTCATGTGTGGAAAATTAGTAAATGTTGTCTATTTTGGTACCTTTAGCCACCTAAATATGTGAATGTGTGGTCGTTCCATTTTGCCCATGTGTGATCAAATCCACTTTGTATACTAGTGATATGTTTTGTAAGATAAATATTGTATAAGATGATATGTGAATTCATATTTTGTTCAATTTAATGGATTCGGTTTCAGACTCATATATCTCAGCTCTAACGCAACTCATATTTAGTGATGGGCAAATGGTCTGAAAATGCATCGAAGTTACCACCTTTTCCTTTTCTCGGCTATGAACTTTTAAATTTTCTTTTGTGTGCCACGACTTTGCTAATCTTCCTATTTTAGCCATGATTAGTAAAAAATCTGACGTGACAACTCTATTAAGTAATGAGACCGTTATATATGTTTCCCTTTAACCCTTTAACTTTTTTTTTAAAAAATACCCCCTTTCCCCCTTTATTTCCCTTACACCCATTCATAACACATTTTCACCTTTCACCCACCACAAACTTGTGTCACAGTAAACCCTAATTCATCAAATAGTAAACCCTAATTCACACACCAATTGAACATGGCAAAGGGAAATGGTAATGTCCTTATCTACGTATATGTTAGATTATCTGCTAGTAGGTTTGCTTATCTGCTTATATGTTAGATTATATTCTTATATGTTAGATTAGGTGATTATGCTTTAGCGACTCTATCTTCTTATGTGTTAGCTTATCTGCTTATATTTTAGCTTATCTGCTTATATTTTAGCTTATATGCTTATTTGTTAGATTATGTGCTTAACAGAGATCTTAAATAAGTGTTTGTATTAGGGTAATGTAGCCTGAATATTTAGGCTGAATAGGATTATATTTTCAATTTATTTTGTTTGGATATGATCCAGTTTAGGAGTTTCCTTGTTTAGGAGTTTGTTGTTGCCTTGCAGAAATCATTGCTATCAATTTAGATACTAGCTCAGATAACAATAGCTTAAACTCTAACAACACCACCTCAGACTCAGCTAGCACTTCTCAAATTAGCACTTCTTAGGAGATTGATTATGACTCTCCAGAATACAAAGGACCACCTAAGAGTTTGCTAAAATGGTATGACTATTTATCAGATGAGTATAAGGACAAGAATAGGTTCTAGGTTCAAAATTAGGATGTAATGACAATGATGAAAAAAACCATCTTTCTCAGACATTTCAAAGGCTAAAGCATGCATTTTGGCTAAAGCACAAGCATCTAAGGCATCTTCAAAGGCTAAAGTACAAGCATATGGGTCAAAGGCTAAGGTACAAACATCTGGGTCAAAGTCTAAGCTACAAACATTTTTTTTTTCCACCAATACCTAAAACCCTCATTGGCAAACAGCTCTATTTGTTTGTACCAATACAAACTGTATTACTTAGGCTTGCGAATTCCAACAACCTGGGGATGTATCTTAGAAAGACCTTTGGAGTGAAGATACCCCTAACTATGGCTTGTGTAGAAGAGAAGAAAGGGAAGAGAAAGATTAGTAGGGAAAGCTGATTTTACCTTTTTATGTATTTTGGTATTTTGGTCCTTATGTAATGGTAGTAGATGTTAATCCATTATGTACTTGTAAAACAATGTGTCTGTAACTGAATTTCTGATGTAGAATTGTTGTTTGTGTTTTGGTTAATGAAGTAAGGACATTATGTGCTTATTCTACTTGTTGGTTTTGCTTACATGATTGCCAAATGTTGGTTTTGGTAAGGTAACTATTCTTATTTTTATTTTGTAGAAATAATTGTACTTAGTTCAGACAGCTCAGATGACAGAAAAGGGCCATCAAAAGCAAGTGTTCCTATATTTGAGGGGCCATCAATACAAGGATTGCTAAACCATTATGGATATAATGATATTGGGGAATATCTATCATGGAACTACTTTACAAACATAGACAAGAAAAAGACAAACAAGGATATCATAGACAAGGATATCACTTATGAGATTTCATTCATGAATCTAACTATGCAGTATCCAAAGGTAAATATGTACCAGTTTTACAAAACCACAATCCAAAAGTCAAAAGCCTTGTACCAGTCACAGGATGTGTGCTTGGACTAGAAAATTTTACTACATGGGATGAAATTGTGAACAAAATGGGAGTGAGGAAATCTGAAATTTGTGCAGATAAGGCAAAGGGGAAAAGAAAGGTGTCATATGGAAGCTGATCATGTTCCTGTTAAAGATCAAAGTATTTTAGGTAGTCTAACATGGTAGTCTAACATGTATTAGATGCTAGCTTTTTTTTGTTTTGTTTAGGATATCTAACTTTATGGTGACTTGTGTAATGGTGATTATGTACTCTTTAAAACCTTATGAAATTTAATGTATTTTTTAGAATTATGGTTTGTGCGTTATTGCAGTTTGTGGTGATTATGTACTCTTTAAAACCTTGTGTAATGTTTAGGATATCTAGCAAGCATTTGCAAGCTTGCATTTGCAGCTTTGGTTTGCAGCTTGCATTTGCAATTTGCAAGCAAGCATTTGCAGCTTGCATTTGTAGCTTATATTTACAGGTTTCATTTGCAGGTTGCATTTAGCATTTACTTTTCTTTGCAACAAGAATTTGCTTTGCTGCAAGCTACTGCAACAACCATTTGCTACAAGTATTTGCTTTGCTGCAAGCTACTGCAACAAGCATTGGCAGCAAGCATTTGCTAGAAGTATTTGCTTTGCTGCAAACTATTACAACAAGCATTTGCAGCAAGCATTTGCTACAAGTATTTGCTTTGATGCAAGCTACTGCAACAAGCATTTGCAGCAAGCATTTGCTACAAGTATTTGCTTTGCTGCAAGCATTTGCAGCAAGCATTTGCATCTTGCATTTGTTTTGCAACTTGCCTTTTCAGCAAGTATCTAACCATTTGAGCACAAATATCATACATTAAAACTTAACCATTACAAACATCAAACATTAACAAAGATCCTAACATTACAAACATTACACCTAAACCATTACATTACAAAGATCCTAACATGATGAAAAACAACCTATCATACAGTTTCAGCTTTGACTTTGTAACTCTCAACTCTTCTTCCAATCTTGACTTTTCCATAGCAAGAACATTAATCACTTGTTCATAATCCATATGCTTCTTCGATTGTTTTTGCTTTTGAAACATTCCATACAACAACTCTTTGTAGTATTCACTTGGAAGATCATCATCTAAAAAATCATAAGCATTACATTTTGAGCATGTGACAAATCGCTTACCCGGATTCTTTCTTGTTTTTTCTGTTTGTATTGTTAATTGACAATTAAATTTACAAAAGTATTCAACTCTACCACTGATTACCCGGGATTCGAATGAAGTCCAAGATGGCATGATTAGGATTCTTTTGATTTTTGACCGTTAGAGAAATTTTGGGGTGAAAATGTGTTATGAATTGGCGTAAGGGAAATAAAGGGGGAAAGGGGGATGATTTTGTAAAAAAAAGTTAAAGGGTTAAAGAGAAACATATATAACGGTCTCATTTCTCAATAGAGTTGCCACGTCAGATTTTTTACTAATCATGGCTACAATAGAAAGATTGGCAAAGCGGTGGCACACAAAAGAAAAATTAAAAGTTTATAGCCGAGAAAAGGAAAATGTGATAACTCGATGCATTTTCAGACCATTTGCCCTTTAGTTAATCATTTTGAAAAGTTCAATTTAAACTCCATCACGTTTATTTTTGTCAAATAAACATGAGATTGCATGTTTGTTTAAAATTCTTTTAACTTTAAATTTATTATATTGTAAAATTTGTTTTATAAAATTTAATGAAGTTTATTTCTTGTGCCAATGCAATCATTTAATATTTAAGTTATAAAACCTATAGTTTAACACATCTAGACATTTTTATAAAAACAAACAGTTTTATTTGAGTCAAATTCAAATTTTTCAACCACTTATTGAGATTAAGAAGAAAATTAGATTCAAATTATTCTACCACATATTAAGATTGAGACGTGCGAATCAAATTCAGATTCAAAGCCTCTTAATAAAAAACAACACCTTAGTTTCATTTTTTACTTTTACACTTTGCATCCTTTGTAAAATTACAAGATTTACATTATGCACCTTTGATAAAAAAAAAGTACATGCCACGGGCCCCTGCGGGGGAAGAGGGTGTTGGGGGTCTTATGCAGCAAGGGGTTTGTGTTGGAGATTTGTGTTTAGCGGATAAAATGGTTAATAGACAAAGATGTTACTAAAGTTTGGTAAAATGTTCGATTACGTTACTAAAGTTAAAAACGTTACAGATAGGTTACTCAAGTATACGGGTTTATTTTACGGGTTACTATACGTTTAAAAAAGTTATCCTCATGTTACTCGTAAGATGGGCAACCAGATGATTTACCGATTCCCTTGTCCACGTCGACACTAAAGTTTAAAATGTTACAAGCAAGTTACTATAGTTCACGGGTTTATTAAATGGGTTACTGAACCTTAGAAAAAGTTACACTCAATAAATAATTTCACATATATACGACGCGTTCCTACCCATGCGATGCACCAGACTTGTTTTTTGGAAAGATCTAAAGTTAGTGTAGTAATTTTCGATAAAAAATAAATTTTATTTTATATTTTAAACTCATGTTTTTTAGACAATCAATATTTCCTCGTAAAAGCACATATTAATATTGTGGTTTAGGCTTAAATTTTAGTGTTAAAACGTTAGACAAGATAGAAAGATAATTAGATAATAGATTTAAGACTTGTCATTTTGTAGTATAGGCTTGCGGATCCGTGCAATAATGCACGTCATTGTAAAATACGTTGTTGTTGTTAATATATTTGGTTGCTCGATTGTTTACCGAAAATTTCAATTAACTATATTATGTGTGTTTTTTTATTGAAGTTGCGGACCCATGTGATGCACTTCATTGTAAAATAAGTTGTCGTTGTTAATATATATGGTTTCTTGATATGTATCGAAAATTTATTTAACTATATTATGTGAGTTTTTATTGAAGTTGTAAAATAGTTTAAAATTTCTTTTATGCTTAAATTTTTGTTTTTTATTGCATGAAACTCAATTTTTGAGGTTACAATACAGTTTCAAATCTTTAATATTGGCATGAAACATTACATTTTAACATGTTAAATAACAATTTGTATTAAGGTTTTCTGTTTATAACATAATTTGATCTAATCGGGTTCGACCAAGGCTCTCGTGTACTTGACCCTTGCAATCTCAAATTTAACTATGCCGAGAAGGAGACCATCAAATCAAAAGGCGT